>NBIL01109642.1:0-27285 GCA_002752925.1 Viola pubescens var. scabriuscula | reverse complement strand
TAAAATAAAATCCTTATCCTTAACATTAGAACAACAGCAATTAAAAGCAAGGTTAATCCCACAATCACAACGGTTGATGTGGTCAATTTGTCATTAAAAACTTTCACAAAGGTGGGATTTTTTAAACTTTCCCAAAGGAGGGATTTTTTTTCTTTTTTTTTGTTTCTTTTTCTTTAAAAAGAGAGGTGAAGATGATAGAAGTGAAAGATACAGGCCATAAAAAAATAATCATTTCGTCAACTGGAAACCAGGATTTTTGACTAATTTCACCAACCAGACCTAAAACACAGAGCTTAGTCCACAACGGTTACATTGAAAACTGAGGCTATTATGGTCATTTCCAACAATTTATCTCCACCGCCATCATCCACCAATCCAATGTTTGTCCCTTTCACGCCTGCATATTGTATTGTACTTATTGTATTGTTTTGTCAGCACTGTGTTTCATTCCCTATTATACCCTTGCCCACCTCCAATAATTACCTCTGCAGAAATAATGCCACTGTTTTTCCTTTCCTCATAAGTCATAACAAACAAAAGTTGCTCACTGTCCAGTTGGTATCCAAAGTTCCTCTCTTTTCATCTCTCATGGCCCTCTCTTCCTCCCTCTGACGTTTTCCTCTTTTGGGCCTCTGCTGCTGCTGCATCTGTTGAGCTTTTTTAACATTTACAATAACCAAGGAGTCTTTTCAACAAATCCTACAGAGACCCTTTTATTTGTTCATTGTTTCATCACACTCCCTTTTAACCAAATCCCTTTGCTGTTTTGTTCATCTTTCTTTTTCTGTGTCTGTGCTCTTTAAAGATCAATTTTTTTTCTCCCTTTTTCTGGGTTGGGGGCAATGAAGTTTTCAACTCGGCTTGATTCAGCTGTTTTTCAGCTCACTCCAACTCGGACCAGGTATGTCTCTCCTACAAATTTGCCGCCTTTTGGATAATACAACAGCTTTATTGTGCCATTTGGGAATAACGGAGTGGTTTATTGCGTTGTGAATGGTTTCTAAGGATCTGACTCTGGTGAATGGGTACATGCGTTTTGGAATTTGTTTGTTGTTACTTGTTGCATGCCCGTCTTTTCGCCAATTTGTGGATATATGGTCATCAAAGCTTGAAAATTTAGTTCAATCAGTGTAAATTCTGGGATGAAGATTTAGTTGCAGGTTGTGGAGTTTACTAGTACGCTAACTATACCCTTTTTGTTTTTCATCTTTCTATTATCAGGTGTGATTTGGTCATATTTGCAAATGGCAAGTCAGAGAAGATAGCTTCTGGTTTGGTGACTCCATTTCTCGCCCACTTGAAAACTGCACAGGATCAAATGGCCAAAGGGGGTTACTCGATAATTCTTGAGCTAGAGCCTGGAAGCGATGGAACATGGTTCACAAAGGGAACAGTTGAGAGGTTCGTTTTTTCCGCAAATTAGTTTCCTCCCTTATCAACACTAAATTTCCATTCTACAATTAGCATATTGTAGATATTTAGTACAGTATGTTGTTGCATCAATAAGGATTCCAATGTGAATTGTGGAATTGGCATTTGCAAAATGGAACAACATTGTGAAATTTAAGTTGGTGGCTGCTAATGCTATACCAATGATTGCTTGGTTTATAGGTTTGTCCGCTTTGTTAGTACCCCGGAGGTACTGGAACGAGTGTACAGTTTAGAGTCTGAGATCTTGCAGATTGAGGAGGCAATTGCAATTCAAAGCAATAATGATACGGGCTTGAGTGCAGTAAGTATATCTTTGTGAGCATATGATTTCTTAGTCAGAGCTTAGATTTCATTTCAGTTCTTTCTTTATTTTTGTTCTGCAGGTAGATGATCATCAAGCAAAACCTGTAGAACGCATTGAAGGTAATGCTGCAGTAGAGAACCTGCCGTCATGTCTTGTATGATTTTCATTTTCTCTTTCTTTTGAAAAAAAAAAACTGTTTTGATTTTTTGTGGTTTTTGTAGTACTTTTTCTTTTTACTTGGGAAGAAGGACCATGTGACTTTTTCTTTAAACCCAGTAGTTTCACAGCTTTCTTTATACTTTATAGTTTTAGTTCTCCAGTGTGTGGTTTTCTACTCTGTAGTAGTAAAGAGATGATGAGAATGCAATTTTCAAACTTTTGCTCGATTGTATTGGTTTTGAATAACTGTGAAAATATTTTGGCAGGCAGCAAGCTTCTGACAGGGTCTAATGAAGAGAAAGCCATTGTCCTCTACAAGGTACGTGGACAGTGGATAATCCTCAACAGACATGAATTTTCTGTACATTTCTTTGAATTAGACTTTTTACCGTGTGGCAGCCAAGCTCACCTGTACCTGAGGCAAATGGATCATCTGTGAAGGAGGGAAATTCAAAGTATGCACTGCACAGTTATTATCAAAAGTTGTTGATTTATAATAGACTAGTCCTCAGGATATCCAAATCTCATTTATAAAAAGATTATAATGAAAAAGAAGTTGGTATGTGGATGTGCTCAATGATTGCTTCAAATTCATGAGCCTTGACGTGCCTTACATTTTAATCTGCTGGAAATTATAGATGTGGTGCATAAAGAGTGCATGATGTGACCATGCTTTCATGCGATGACACTTTCTTTTTACCCTCTCTTAGCCCTTCTTTGGTGAGATGGATTTCACTTTTTTTCTCATTGGTGTTAGAACTTGGATTGGGAGGAATTATCAATGCACATGCACATTGTGGTCTGCATTACTCCTAGTGAATTATTTTCCCTTTATTTGCATGTTATATTCGAAACATGACCAAAAAGTTCTGCATGATGAATAAGTTGCACTCTTGAATCCCAAATCTGTATAGATGTTTTCATGATCTTTTTATCTACATTTATGATATTATAATGGTTGCTGGCATCTTCACTGGTGTATCTATTATTTACAGTGATTCATTAACACAATCAAGACCATTAATATCACAGTGTATTTGGTCTTTATGTGACTAGAGTTCAGCTTATGAAAGTCTTGGAGACACGCAAGACTGTGCTACAGAAAGAGCAAGGAATGGCTTTTGCACGTGCTGTAGCTGCTGGTTTTGACATTGATCACATGGCGCCTTTGATGTCATTTGCTGAAAGTTTTGGAGCCTCGCGCTTAATGTAAGCAGTACTTTTGATCATTTGCAGTAATTTTGGTTTGCGACATCGCATCAATTGGTCTCCAGCTGAATTGTATTTTTCATGGAGAATATTATGAAATGTGGTTTCACTCATTAATATCATTAGGGATGCATGCGTGAGATTTATGGAGTTATGGAAAAGAAAGCATGAAACCGGTCAGTGGGTTGACATTGAAGCTGCTGAAGCAATGTCTAGCCGGTCAGACTTTGCTGGAACAAATGGGTCAGGCATTGTTCTTTCAAATGCAGTCAACAAGCAGTGGCCCGAGACTCCGGACAGTAACAAGAAAGCAGGTGCTGACCCCCAAATAATGCTGAAATTTTTCTTTAACCTCCTCAGCACTTGTGTAGATTGACATCCCACTATGAATATTCACCATAACTCAGTCACATGAGCACATATCATCAAATCTGTTTTGAACATGCATCCATGCGTATTTATTGGGTATACTTCTAGTTTTGCATTGGGAAAGAGATCATGCAATTTTTTCTCATGTGATGTCTTCCAATTATCCAAGGATCTAATTTATGTTCAGTGTCATCTCATGTCAACTAAGTCTTAATACCAAACTTGTCCAACTTGGCTTATACAAGTTCCATACATGTTACTCTAGGTCTGTTCCCCCCCATCTTTTCACCTAAAACCTACTGATCACATGGTAGTTAGAAACCACTTTATCAGCAACAGAAGTCTATATGCATGAAAAAAGTGGTGAATATACCTAAGAATCTCTAGTTGGAATATCCTTTTTGGTGTAACTGTAAAAAAAAAAATCTTTTTCAGTATGTTTCGAAAATTCAGTTTTGCCCTTCTAAAATCCAACTGAAAACTTACATATGCATATGGCAGAAGAGAAACTGTCTGGGGATCAGCAACTACAGCCGGGCCACCAAGAACATTTTCAAGGCCAGTTTCCACATCCTATGTTTCCTCCTTGGCCAATGCATTCTCCACCCGGTGCAGTGCCTGTCTTTCAGGGATATCCCATGCAAGGCATCCCTTACTATCAGAGTTATCCTGGAAATAATCCTGCTTTTCAGTCACCATATGCTCCAGGGGAGGATCCTAGACTCAATCCTGGACAAAGAATGGGGCGAAGGCATTCCATGGATAGCAATACTGATCCTGAAACTGGGGAGGTGAATACGAACACAAGATACCAAGGTGATGTAGAATTGGAGAAGGAAACCCCAGGAAGTCGAGAACACGGGAGAAGGGGAAGCCATTCTGCTAAAAAGAAGTCCGGTGTCGTTGTTATTCGTAACATCAATTACATCACAGCAAAAAGGCAGGACTCCTCTGGCAGTGAGTCAGAATCAGCTTCTGAAACTGATGAGGAAAATGGAGATGAATCAGTCTCTGCTAGAGACTCAAAAAGGAAAGGAAGCCATAAAAAGTCTATAGATAAACTGAATTCATCTGATAGAGAAGGAAAAACATATGGGAAGGAGGAAGATGGTGGACACTGGCAAGCATTTCAAACTTATTTGCTAAAAGATGCTGATGAAGCTGAACGTGCTGCTGACCAAGGCATGTTTGGAATGGAAAAAGAGGCTCGACTAAAAAGGCGCCAAAATAATATGGGTGTTGATCCTTTAGCTTTTGATGGGCGTGATCCAGGTGATAATCAGGAAGGGAACAACAGAGATGTCCAAAACATTAGTGGAAACTTGACCCGCATGGCTAGGGGAACAAGTGAAGAGTCATTGATCTCTAAGAGAATGGGCCAGTCTACTGATGGTAGAAGATTCGTGGACACACAATCTGCAGAAGTAGATGGTCAGAGAGCTGGGTACAGGAGAAGCACAAACGATGATTTTGTAATGAACACACGAGGGTATGCAACTTCATCAGACACCCTTGCATTGAATAGATTTGAGCATGCAAACAGGGATCTAGACAAGAGGTCTTCACAAAATATGGATGATGATTCTTACATAGTTTCACTAAGATCAAATTCATTAGATAATGTTGGAATTGGAGGAAGAAATCCAATTGATATGGATTCTGAGTTCCCTTCAGCAGGTCAGAGGGTAGAAAACCAAGTCAAATATGAGCCTGATGATTTTAGTTTGATGCCAGAGCGTGGGACTCAAAGGGAGTCAACTTCTTATGACCCTGCTTTAGATTATGATGGGCAGTTTCACACAGAAAATAACGTGTCCCTGAATAAGAGGAATAAGGAAATGGTCACTAAAAAGTCAGACAAGGATCGTAAATCAAAACCGACTCCTGATACTTTAGACAGGAAGAAGACCGTTGGACCAATCAGAAGAGGAAGACCTTCAAAGTTGAATCCTATGGATGAAGCAAGAGCACGTGCTGAGAAGCTGAGAACCTTCAAAGCTGATCTCCAGAAAATGAAGAAAGAGAAGGTACTTTTCCTGCTACTTAACAGGCACTTAGCTCCTCTTTGAAAAGGCTGTACCACTTGGCTAGTCAATCAAATTTGTCTCACCACGTGAATGAACTGAAACGCTTCTTCTCTTTGAGGACAATTGTCTTTTTTCAACCATATAATCTCTTTTTTTTCAGGAAGAGGAAGATAGAAAACGGCTGGAAGCTTTGAAAATAGCAAGGCAAAAGAGAATTGCTTCTAAAGGTGGTTCCCTTTCTGCTCCGTCAGCCTCACAGCCAACCCGAAAACAATTACCAGCAAAACTTTCTCCAAGCTCTCATAAAGGATCAAAGTTTACTGATTCTGAGCCTGGATATTCATCACCCCTACAAAGATTACCAATCAAACCTGTTTCTGCAGGATCAGCCAGTGATTCTCAGAAAACATCTAAATCCAACAAATTGAATGCTGGAAGTCACTCAGCTGGAAACAGGGTAAGCCGGTCAGTGTCTTCTTTGCCTACAAAGAAGAAAGAGAATGATGGTTTGACACCTGATACAAAGCCATCAAAGGATCGAATTAGAAGATTGTCAGAGCCTAAAATAGTTAGTAGCCATCAGGTTGTTTCAGTTAAGCCACGAAAATCTGAACCAATGTCAAGGCCAAGAGTGTCCATTGAACCTGAGAAAAAGAAAATATCTGCAATCATGAACCATGATAAAAGTAAGGCTGCATTGCTTCCAGAACTGAAAATAAGAACCACGAAAGGGCAGGATGCTATCCAAGAGAAAGCAGCAAAAGAAATTCCACTAAAGGTGAATGGAGGTACTTCAACTTCTGATGGTGGTGGACTGAGAGAGTATGGAAACAGAGCTTCCAATCACAGTGATGCGGATGACAACCCAATAATTGACAAGACTGTTGTTATGCTTGAACCTGAAAAGCCATCCGTCCCTGCTGAGCTCCACTTACAAAAGCAGCATGAGGAGGTCAGTAAGAACTTTGAAATTGTATAACCAATGATTAGTGTACTGTTATGGCAATCTTTTTGATCTTAAATCTTTTACATGTGAAACTTGCAATTGATGGCTTTAAAGTTTTACGACTTGGATTAGGACCTGACATGCTTAAATGAAATGAAGCATAATATTGGAAGCATATGGAATTTTTGTTGTTGAATGAGAGTTTATATTATGAGAAGTTGATAGGTTAAGGGACTCCTGCTTCCACTTAAGGCTGTTATTTCTTTGGTTGTCAATTCAGACTTCCGAATGTACTTATTGCTGTCCTGTAATCTGTGTGGTTTGCCACATCTTTCCCATTGGACGAGATTTGTATCTTTTCATGGCAAATGAATTTTAGTTTTATTATATTTCTCTAGCTTTGGAAATGACCTCAAGGGCTGTGGTGGAAACTTCCTTGCTAAATGCATGCTCCTTATTTGATGTCTCCCCCTCTCAGGCCAAAATTGAAAGTGTCAATAAGGTGGAGAAAGGGTCACAAAAAATTTCAAACATTCCTTGTACTGAAAAAACATACCAGCCCCCTTATGCTCGAGTCTCTTCTTTTGAAGATCCATGTACTGGAAATTCAGAGTATGGCAAAGCACCTCCAACAAGCTTACTGACAGTGACACAGGGAGGAGATGCAGGGAATTTTAAAGCTCATGTGTCTGATGCTAGAAGCTTGAAGTTAGAAAAGATTCCTGAAGCATTGGATAAGTCTCAGACCAAAGAATCATCATCTAAGGGGTTTAGACGGCTGCTGAAATTTGCAAGAAAAAGCCACACGACAGGTGAATCAGATAATGGTAGTGTTAGTGGTTCCGAGGCAGACAATGGTGTTGCAAACTGTGCTTCCTCCAGTGAAGGTAAAACGATTTTACTTCTTACCTGTGCACTAAATGATTCAGTTTGAAATTTCTTTTACTGGTTATGAATTATCCTAACTCCAACTGGAAAAACATGGAGGCATTTGAATATGAGTAAAACAGAATTTGTTAGACTCTTAAGCTTCTCATGCCTGCCTTACTAAAAGGAGGCATCTAAAGTTTGGGTCACTTAGATGGCATATGCTGACTCCTTGTTGAATATGAAATGAACTTATCGTGGTTGTTGTAGCATGTAAATGAATTTATGCATCATGCATCGTTATGTTTGTTCTCGTTAATGTTATAACTATATGAATGAAGATTGCAAGTGACTAGTTTAAAGATGGATTTTATGCCAAGAGATAGTTTTAACAATATCAATATGTAGCATCTATCGTGCTCTCTGATCTTCAATTGGTTGTGATATTTCAGTTCATACATTGAAGAATTTAATCTCTCAAGATGAAACCCCTACCGCTGGCAGCACACCTCCAAAATGTAAGCTCACTTAGCGTAGCATTTGCAGTGTGATCAACCAATTTTTTCCACATTGTTTATATCATTTAGTCGGTACTAATACGGGAATGATGTCGCTGCAGCTTCTCGCCATTTCTCAATTCTATCACCCTTCCGAAGTAAGAACAGTGAAAAGAAGTTGACTGCCTGACAAGACCATGGTGAAGGTTATTAAATTTTTAGTTTTAGGAAGTAGAAAGCTTGTCTTTTTGTGCCATTTTGGTTGTGGTGACTTGTTATAGATTGTGTTCACGTCCAGTCTTGTAATGCGAAAGAAAGGTCATTTTGGTTGTAATTGTCTTTGTACATAGATCCTAGTGTTTTTTTTTCTTCCTGTTAATTGTGGATCTTTACAGGTCCACAGGAGGAAGTCATTTTTCATTTATATGCTTGAAGAAAGGGTTCTTAAATATGGCATGATGAAGCCACTGTAGTTATGATTAAGCCCTTGGGTACAACCGTACAAGATTTTATTAGATATACTTGTGCATCTAAAGCACCATTCGCGCACAATATATGCTCATCCTAACACACATGCAAAGTTAAGATTGAAATTCAAAACTAAGTTATCTTTACTTTGTAAGGAGTACCATAGACGACAAGAACTAGTCAAAGCGAATAACTACACAAGAAATGTTGCTTTTGCTCATCCTACTCGATGCCTCCTTTGCTAAACACTTAGCTGCTTCTTGCGGCTGCTCCAGGTGCCGGATGAGGTTCACAGCTTCTTGACTTTTCATTACCTGAACAGATGTTAGATGATAACCAATTACATCTGTTGGCATTTCAGGTAGGTTGTATTAACTAGAATTTTACTGAACTTTTTTAAGAGCAAGAGCTTTATATACCTCCCATACACCAGTACTTGCTATAATGACAAATTCAGTGTCAGAATCAATCCTTTCAACGCCAACAACAAGCTCCGAGCTTTTTGATTGCGTAATGCCTCCTGCATCAGTAGACTTCCATGCTAGCATCCGAACTTCAGACACAGGAGTAGCACCGAGAAGACACAAACAAGTAAGGACTAGCTCCATTAGATTGTATAAAAAGGGATTGTATCAAAATTTTGCACAATGAGCATGCAATTGGTTGGTTGGTCCTAGGTAGGAATCGAGATTGTCCCTAGTATTTTCCTATGAGTAAGATTTGACTTATTAAATCCATCAGCACCAAAAGATTACAACAGAAAGGGTTTCATACCAGGAAAGAGTCTGCGAGACCAATGCCTGTTGGCAGTCTTCTGGTGCTTACTGTGGATCTCATGAGCTACACCATCTCGGCACACTACAGCTCTATAGTCACCCATGTTGGCTATAACAAGCTTTTCTCCATTGATCACCATCACAGATGCTGAGCTAACTCGCCATGTCTCATCCGATGTTTGTGACTCCCTAGCTTTCGCTCTTGCGCCAAGATAAGCCTTCCTCATTGTCTCTTTACTCTTTCTCCTTATATGAGACTGCATTTGCAAGGGACTATGCAATGTTACAGAGATACATAGAAGTACAGAGAAACTAAAGAAGCTAGAAAGTGACAGCAATGTACCCATCTCTTTAATCTATACCACAAAAATGCTTGTACAGAAGCAACATGAATGATACAATGACACAAGCATTCTAATTTCTCCACAGGATCTAACCACATTAGGTGTTGCTCCCATGATTTAGATTGTGAGGGTCAAAATGCTTATTTTAATCTGGAGCAAGCAAATGCTGCCAATTTACAACAAAATATAAACATTATGGCATTCTGCGGGCCCCACATAGAATTTTCATTCATTTGGGCATATGAGCCCCACGTGGGGTCCACTGTAGATCACCATCTCTATCTGATTTGCTTGAATTTGACACACCAAATTCGCAAATTAGCATTGGTTTCTGCAAATCAGAAAGAAAAATTGGACTAGAGACTGTTTGGTTACCTCTTTGGCATTCTTATTAAACAGATGGGATTGCAAGTACTTGGTAACTCCATCTCCAATTCGAGAATCAAAAACTCCAAAAAACCACACTTCCAGCTCCTCTATCTGCTCTCTCTGAACCACAACCGACTCAGAACCCGAGTCATCAGAACCAGCTCCTCTCCATGACTGATCCCCCACTACATGATATCCATGAGATACTGGCACCATCCATGACGGCTTACTTCGCACACCAGTCCTTCGTTTCTTGCCTCTACCTCCCGCAAGAAACCGCCTAAGCCGAATCGCCTACCAAATTAAAAATACCCATGTTAAAGCATATGACTTTCCATCGTAGAAATGTGTAAAAGCAGTCAAAGTCAGAATCTTTTAGTCGGCAAGAACACGAACAAGTAAATGCTAACAAATACAAGATACCCATGCTAAAAGCACATGACTTTCCATGGTAAAAATATGTGTAAATGCGAACAAGAATCAAGAAAGGCATAACCAGATAATCCAAGATGAAAAAGTTAGTTATGAATGTGTAAAAGCAAAGGAAAGTAAGACAAATGAAAAAAGTAGAAAAGAAAAACATTTACCTTGAACTTGAGATGGAGATCTTTCAGACCCATGTTGTTTTTATATCCCAAATTTGAGAATGAGTTAGTTTGATGGATACCCTTTTGATTAAAATGGTGTTCAAAGGTGAGAATCACATTAATGGCGAAATGATTTTGATTCTTCCGTTTTTGAATTGAGGGAGAGAGGAGAGAAAGTAAGAGAAGGAGTCTTACTTGGCAAGAGAGGGGTTTAGTCTTATTTTTATGCTTTGGTAATTGAAATGAGGGACAAAGCAGAGGGGTGGAGTCAACACAAAGTCTTAAATTTTTTTTTTTTACTTGGAAAATTTAGGTCAATGAATTAATTAGAAATTTATTGGCTTTGATTTTTAATAACAGTTCAAAAATAAAACAAGTTGCTCAACAAACTTCCTCATTTTTCTTCCTGAAGAACTCATAAAACTTAAACTTGGAATAACATTTATGAAACATTTTTTCCAGCATTATGGACTTTTTGTATTAGGTTATGCATTAGTTAGTCTCTTATTCAAAAGGTAGAAAGGGTAATTGATACTCTCTCTTTTTTATACACCATGGTGGCTAAATACAAGCCTTTAAACTGTGCCAATTGCCAACCAAGGTTGAAGTTTGTTGTTGAAGCAATAATTTAATTTGGGTGGGCTAGGTAAAGTTTTTTAAAAGCAATCAACAATATATTAAAACAAAAGTGAGCTCGGCGTTGCTCATGCCTTCACCGGCCGGCATGAATCACTTGAATTTTCGTCAGTCAAAAAAGTCATCCGGCTGCCCTACTTACCTAAATTATGGCATGAGCGGTTTTATATTCTTTTCTAATTGGTTATTTCCAAAAATATTGATAATAATTAATGTACTCTATTATGGAAATACAAATGTTTTAATTGGGGTGGTCGTAAAATTTTTACATCCATTTTCACTGGTCTCCACTAACTCGAACTCAAAACTTCAAAACTTCCAAAAAAAAAAAAAAATGCATCTAATCACTAATTATAATGTAAATATGTTCTATGCCCTAAAAAAAAGTTGGTAGATGTTCTATAAAAAATATAAATTGATTTTTTCTTGAATAGTTATTTATTTATTTTTGACAGACCTTTTTTTTTCAAATCATTCAACAAAACATTTCTCAAAATTAGAAAAAAAAATGATCAAGGCCCAATACCTATTGGGCTAATGAGCAGAGAATTTTTGGGCCCAAACACTTATTATTAGTAGGCACTCTTGCACCAAGACCAAACCTAAAGCAATTTTGCCAAATATGGTAAAAAAGAAACAAAAACTGAACTGCAAGATAAATGAAAAATACTACTACAACAGACTCATTTCCAGACGCCAAAAACCCACCTAAAACCCTCTCTGGTTTCTAACTTCACGGAGAGGAGGATGGCCATCTCTCGAATCCTACTCGCGAGGCCTCCTTTGCATTTCCATAACAGAGGTGACACTCACTGCCCAATTTCGTTCATTTCATCATCGCATGAACAAGCTTTTTTCTGTTCCATTTTCCTTTCATCTTCTTACTCTTGTTGGGTTTTTTGGATGGTGTTACAGGGATCTCAGCGTCGATTAGATGGTGTTCTTCTTCTTCTCCAAGTAAGGGAGACAATGAGAAATTGATGCATGTGAAAGGAAAGAATGCAACTGAGGACCATAAAGCAGTAGCTGATGAATCGTAAGTGAATGAGTGAGAGTTTATTGTTCTTGTGATTTACATTTCCCTACGTACTGGGGCTTTCATTCTTTTTTTGTGGGTTCTGATAGTGGATAGCGCTTTTCTTTTAGTTGATCCAACTTTGGAATTCGGTGACGAATTGCACCAAAAATGAATTGGGTACCTTGATGTGAATGATTTAATCATTAGTGGTTTAACATTTTAGTTTTAATAGATTATCTTTGGGATTTGGTTTCTTATTTGAGGCTGAATGATTTAACCATTAGTGGTTTAACATAGTTTTAGGGACCGAAAGGTAAAATTTGGCAAAAATCTAGCTGAAAGGCTGTGGAAATGTGGGTAAACAGTGAAGTCATGGGTTATGAGCAAAGTGAAATGGGATACTAACTGATGTAGTTTGATGAATGAACAATATATTAGTGTGCTTTCTTCCCAATAGATTTTTGTCATTGGGTTATGGAGTTATCAGTTTCACTCAGATTAAACTGTTTTTCCTTTTTCTGGGTACCACAAATCAAAGTAAAGCTTAATAATTGTTACACTGCATTGGGTTTTCTTTTGCGCATGCATCTGATGCAGTACCTATTTGCATACTTTTATTACATTAATGATTTTGATTCGATGCTTCTGAATTTAGTAATTGTGCACCTTTGTCTCAGCTGGTTGACGGATGAATAATGGTCTTCTGATCTTTTGTACCATTACTGCATAGATATATGGAAAAGCATTTGAAGCTCTTCCAAATCACAACGAAAACTCGTTACAAAGACACTGGATCATGGTTTGGAGTGAAGAGCATGTTCACCAACCTTAAGGAGAAGATGCTGAGAAAGACTCAATTTCAGAGGCAAAGTAGTAGTGAGACTGCAGAGACATCGCATCCTAGTGTTGATTCAGCACTATCTGACATTACCATGACACACACTCAAGCACGTATTGCTGAATCCCGAGAGTCCAAAGGTTTACTTCCATCATCAGAGGCCGCGGAGGAGTCTGGCGGTAGAGAAACAAGTGCTTCCACGTGTATGAAACCCAATGTAATGGGAGAAAATTCCCCTGGAAGTACAGTTGATACAACAGCTTCTGAGGTTATTAAGGTCAATATGTGTCCTAATTATAGTAAGGTTAACGAACCTGTGAGAGTTGTTCAAGGAGCAGAAGCAATAAAGGATTTTTGTTGTGATGAGGCTGAAGATGCAGCTAAATCATCAGAAGTCATGGGAGTATCTCTCATCGATGAGAAAAATGCTTCCATGAGTGCTGCAACTTGTGTTGCAGGAGGGCACTCTTATGAAGAGGTGGTAGAGTTGGAAGAAATTTCAGACGAAGAAGATCTGGCTGTGGCTAAAGCCTTGAAGGATTTACTCTATGATGAGGGTGGTGATACAGATAAATCATCAGAAGTCATGGGGGTTTCTCTCAGCAATAAGGGAAATGTTTCCCTGGGTGCAGCATCCTTTGTTGCAAGGGGTAACTCTAATGAAGAGATGGTAGAATCTGAAGAAATTTCAGATGATGATCTGGTTGAGCTTGCGCATGAACATACGCTTGAGGAATCTTTGTTTGGCTCTCCCACTGAACCGGATGGAAACAAGAAGCCGGAGTCTAAGCACTTATTTTCTTTTGCACAAGTGTTGCTTGGTGATGTTTTTGCTCCACAGAAAAAGAAAATTGCAAATGGATTGACTTCTTCTGGAAATGAAAAATCCGAGCTTGAACAGGATGCTGTTCCTTTTGCTCCAGCAATGAACAGTGGCTCTGAGTCTGAAGTGGATGAAATATCTTCTCCGTTTAATATTAGTGATGGCTCTGAAGCGGATGAACTACCTTTGAGATTTCATATTACTAGGGACTCTGAAGGGGATGAAATACCTTCATTTGACATCAGTGATGGCTCCGAAGTGGATGAAGGACCTTCCTCATTTGTTGTTAATGGTGACTCTGAAGTTGATGAAAAGGCTGTGTTTGTTGATAGTTGCCCTGATGTTGAGGGTTTGGTCAATGAGGTTGAAGAGATGATGAATAATCAAACAGTATCACAAGTGGCTGGTAACTCCAGTGATCTTTTGACACCCGGAGAAACGTTCGAAAGTTCTGATGGAACATCGCAAGAGAATGTACCAATAACAATTGAGACAGATACCTTAATGAGTTGCATCAGAGGGCTGCCAGAGTCCCGTAATAAGTCTGTGTATGCAACCAACTCCAGCGCGAGCAATGACCACAAAGTCTCGATTGGTATCACTCAACCCAAGAATCACTTGCAAAGTTCTGGCACTAAAAGGAAACATTCATTGAAGGACAATTATGTGGGAAAGAAGATAAACTGGATAAAGGATGACCCCAGTGAGGGAATCCCCTCAAATACAGACAAAACTGTTGCCAAGATTGATGAGAAATGCAGTTTTGGTGTTGCGGCTAATATTTGTGTAGAATCCAAACCAAAACACCCTAAGGTTCCTCTTCCATCTGGCAAAGCAGATAAAACTCAGACTCCTATTTCATGTCCCACACGGGAGTGTACAAAAAACAATATATTAGTCCGGTTTTTGTCTAAAGATGTTAGCAACAGTGTGATAATTAATTCTTTAAGTTCCTGTGGATGTGTTTTGAAGATTCAGGAAGTTTCCTCTTTCAAAGACAGCATTTTCAAGGATGTTTTGGTATACTTTGAGGTGAGTGCTTATTTATAAGCTTTTAGTTTCCAGTTTCAATTACCCAACAATATTTTAGTTATGGACTACCCTGCTCATGGTCGTAGGGATTTTCTTTACTGCAAGTTTCTAAAAATTGCTAAATTGCACTTTCCCCCCTCATTTAGCCTTTGTTGTTTCGCTTTCTGTAAAACAAATCTTCAGAGTGGTTGTCTTATTCTGCATCGGAAATAGTGAATTCTCAAAGTGACGCTGCTTTGTTGTGAAAGTATAGGAAGATAATTCTCATCTCTTATAAAAGAAAAATAAAAGGATCATTCTCATTGTTCTAGGTTGGCCCTGTCTTTGTTGCAGACAACTAAGGGTTTACAGGAAGCTCTCAAGAGGGCTGAGTTACAGTTCAAAAACTCATGCTCTTTCATTGAGGCAACTACTCCCGGAGATGTGGCTTTTCTAAGTCCTATTCCTGAGCTGATTGGCGATCCTGAGATTCCAGTTGGACTAGTGAAGAATCCCACCAATACAATTAAGATAAAGCAGTTGACTCGTGAAATAACCTCACAGCAGCTGAAAGAAGCTCTTTCTTTCTGTGAGAGTGGCATAACCAGCTTTTTCTTGGGAACTTCAAGTTCCACTGCCTATGTAGAGTTCGAGGTGAGCTTTCTTACGTTTGTTCTCTCACAGATTATAAAGCACTATGTGTGTCTCCTCCATTGAGTTACTGTGAATTCTGCTGCAATTTCCAATTGGAATGCTTAGTAACCCTTTTCAGATTCATATCTTTTTAAGAAGGTTTTATAAATCATTGTACAATGAAAAGTTGATTTTACTATTAGGTGGCATTACTGCCCTCTTTCAAGAAGATCGAGTAATATTGACTTGGATGATTTGATATACAGATATATATAGTTCCTAATCTGAGTTAATTTGCCATCTCTGTCATTGCTATCTGTTTTGCAGAGGGAAGATGCCAAAGAAAAGGCACTTGCTAAGTATTCCATAGATGTACTAGGAAAGCAGCTATTGATCTTCAGAGTTGATGCACCAAGGACAACAGTTATAAGACTCCGCAATGTAGGGTCTACTAATGTGAGATCCATTTGCAAACCTTATGGGCAAGTTAAGAGCATGAAGCATAGACAAGACGGCATTGTGGATGTTTTCTTCTGTACTACTGAGTGGCCTAACATGTTGTATATTCTGAACAGGTACATACATCAGTTAAAATTCTCAAAAGTCCATGTCTCTGCTTATAATATTCTGCTGACCTTCACTTTTACATGCAGTTTAAACGGATTGGAAGTTGACGGCAGACGCTACATTGCGCAGCCTGCTCCCATCTTTCCCCCACCTATTTTACAAGCTCTATGGAGGCATCCCGAGGAAAGAAGACGTCTGACAGCAACGATGCAGAGTTTATTGAGTAAAGTCGAGCATACCATGTATGCAGATGGATTGACTGAGATAGCAGCCAAGTATTATGGCCATGGCTTTTGAATCATTTTACACTCCTCGTTTTTAACATGGCTAGAGGAGATCTATGATCAAAGTTCTACAGGTCCCTAGTATAGCGAACTCTTAGCAACATGTTCTAGGATGCAAGTTGAGCATTTCAACGGGGCATAAAAAGAAAAACTTCAGTTTCATTGAATTGAATAGTTTACAATCAAAATGGAAAACGGAAAACTTTTTTTACTCATTTTTATCTTGTCAAACTAGGTTTTCGTTTTTGATGTTTAGTTCTTACATATATTTTGACTACATGCATCTTCAAAGATAAAACTTCCCTAATTGCCTAATTTGTAATCTAATAACAAAGGATCAACAGGCCAAACAGAAACATTGTTTGGGAAACTCTTAGGTCTGCATAGGAACCTAAACTTATTGCCTTCTAGCGCATTGTACATCCAACAAAAGCAAGCGCAAGAGACAACACGCAACATAGTGAAATTTTAACATTAAAATGGAAACAAACTAACAAAAGTAGATTGTACATTAAAGGCTACTACAAAATCTGTCAAAGAAGACTTCTTTAAACTGCTCTTAATCTCAGTTGAAAAAACCGATACTTCAAACCAACATGCATAAAGTCAATCACAAAATTGAGAGTCCCTAAAATGTGATTAAGCAGAAGCCTCTTTCTTCAACTTTGCAAGCTCTTGCCTGACCAAGCCACCCTTCTGCAAATCCAATATTCAACAGACACATCAAGTTTTGCAAAAGAACGCAACCATAAAAAATGAACTATTGAAAATTTTGACTTTAATTGTCAGGATCCAGAAAGCTAAGAATGATGTGGACCAACAATAGGAATTCAAATTTGAACTTCAACCCATGCAACAAAGTAGTGAAGGCAATGGTGTTGCGACAAAATAGCACAATGACATACCTTGATCTTAGCTAACATCAACTTGAACCTGTCGAAGTCATTGAGTGCCGCCCTCCTCTTTTGCACAATCAGCTTCCTTCCCCAAGAGCAACTTTCCCACTTGTTCTTAACATCTGCCACCCACGCAAAAAATGTCAGCATTAGTCAAAAAACTCATGCACCTATCTTTGCATATCTGAATCATAAAATAGTACTTACCAGCCTTCTCCATAGCTTCAATCAGAGTCTTCTTCTTGGGAACCCTGTTAATATCGATCTTGATATCAGTGAGTGAAAGCCTCTTGAAGTTCATTTGAGTCCTCACCATATCCGGAGAATCAACAAGAGCCTACCAGACATAAGACAAAGACACAACATTAGTCAAACCGTCCATCAATCACTCAACCACATACTATAACACAAACAGAGTTACTAGTGACTGCAAAATCGCATTAATTTGTGAAGCAAATTAGTTGCAGGATCCAACCCAAGACGAACATGAAATATAAACAGGCATACTGATAATTTTACATGTTAGACCCCTTCGCATTTCTCATTATACAAACACAACACAAAAGGAACCCAAACGAATCCCTCAAACAAATATGGCATAATACTTGTTTCTGATTATCTATATTTACATAAGCTAATTCAGTGATACTATGCTGCCATTATATTCAGAATTGCATGCTACAATTATTCTTTCAAAAATAGATTGTACTACTAAATATGAAATCTAAGCAAATTGGAGTTCCCAAGCAGCAGAGGTAAATGCAAATGCGACAAACAAGCTTATACAGAGCAGAAGCAGCAACTAATAACAAGCCTTACTCGGTTCTGGTCGATAACATCGACGATGACGACGAGCTTTCCGTAGTCTTTGCCGTAGTTGATAAGGGCCACCCTTCCGATCTCCACGTATCTCTTGAAAACCTGCAGACATCACAAACAACAGCGTAAGAACATGAAACGAGGTTTGTACGGAAATCGCTTTAGTACTGGGGTGGGAAAGGCGAAGAGAAAGAGGCTCACCATCTTCGGGTCGTGAGGTGTGTGACTGTGTTTAACGTCAGAGACAGGCGGAGAGCTATGAAGAAAGGAAATGAAAGGGAGTTAGGGTTTTTCTTTATATATGGAGCTTGGAGAGATGGTTTTGGACCGTCAGATCTAGGGTTTGCTTGTCTAACTTGATATTGGAGGTAAGCAAATTGGGCTGTGTCTTCACATTTGAACCTGACGGGCCCTCTTCTAAGCTGAATTATGCTGATGGGCTCACTTGCCCTCCCTCGTGAACATTTTTTTTCTTCAAAATTACACGAAAAATCATATTTCTACTTTGCTTTTATATAGTTTAAAAGTATGTAATATATATTTTTTAATTTTTTTGAAGGTTGTAATTTTCATAAAAAAAATTCAAAAAGGTATGCAAATTTGAGAAAAATATGTAATAAAAATGGAAAGTCCACTTTCATAAATAAATAAAAAGGGGGGAAATGATTTTTAAGTTATTAAAAAAAGTTGTAAATGATGCTTTTTCATTGTCTTACGCCCTACTATATTTCTTAAATTTTTTTATCTAAAATTTATATATTTTTGCTACTTTTTACTCTTTTATTTGAATTTTTTTATATATTATAAAGGTTAAAATTGAAAATCTTATGACAATAATGTGTACACTGTACACTTTTAGACTATACAGGAGACAGTGAAATATTTTGTAAACTATAAGATTTTTTTCTATAATTTCCAATTTTTTAAACAAAACCCTTCTTGATTTTTTTTAGTTATCTAATTTATTAAGTAAAAAAATATATATTTGAAGTATAAGCGTCAAACTGTGGAATTACAGTAAAAATAGTAAACATTTAAATTACTATAAAAATATTTAATATATAATTAATTATTTGAAGTATTCATTAAATCATTAGTTATCTAATTTATTAAGTAAAAATATATATTCTCATGTGGAAATTCAATGACATATTAGATAAGTTTTGAAGTAAAAAAATTAGTTAATGTTAACTCCAATTAATATCAATTGAAAATTTGATAATTTATCAAATTTAGTTAGATCATCTCTAAATCCGACAATATTCAAATGAGACTATATCACGAAAAACACAACAATAAAACATGCAAATTCAATACACAGAAATTACATAGTAATTTGTACACACGATTATTGTCAAGTCAAAGGCTGTTCTCGTGCATAAATTTTTTCCACTTCGTATTCATGCCACTTCGCCTATACCATGTCCATTCGATGTCTGCCTTCCAATCACAGCATCTACAGGAATGAACTTGCCCCAAAACCAATGTGCCTTCCAAACACTCCCCATCTCTTCAATCGGGACATTTCTAGTCTCAGGCAAGAAGAAGAACACGAACATGGTCATTACCACAACAAATCCGCCAAAGAATAGGAAGAGACCAAATTTCATGTGACAGAGCATTGTCAGAAAGAATTGTCCGATGACAAAGGTGAAGAACATGTTGACTGAGACATTGATGGCTTGTCCGGCCGATCGGATCTCTAACGGGCAGATTTCACTTGGGACCAACCATCCTAACGGTCCCCAAGACCAGGCAAAAGCAGCAATGTAGGTGCATATCAAGAACAACAGAATGTTAGCTGAAGTCCTTGACAATTCACCGGTGCCGGAGACCCCAAATGTGGTGGCAACCAAAATTCCAACAAGAACCTGTAAAATTATCACAAACAATGTCCATAATTAGCACCATTCTAAAAATTTGATTATATACCATCGAGTTATGTTTTTATCTATTATGTGAAAAATTACGACAATTCGGCACAATTTTGACCTTAGGAAGGAAAAAGAAAACAGAAATCAAGAAAAAAAGTCAGGATTCTTGGCAATTATAAGCTAAATTCATACCTGGGAAATAAGCATTTGGACACCACCCTCTAGGAACAGAATTCTTCTTCCAAACCTGTCAACCGAATAGATGGAAACCATTGTTGCAATAACATTAACACCACCAGATATGACAGTGGAGATAAGCGACGCGTCGTCGCCAAAACCCAATGTCTTAAACAGGACAGGCGCATAGAACATGATCACATTAATTCCTGTAAGCTGCTGAAACAGTGGGACTAAAATGCAAATGACAAGCTGAGGCCTATATTGTGGGAGCAAGATAGTTCTCCATTGGTTCTCAACTTTCTTAGCTGCCTCGTTTGCCTCGACAAGGTCTTGGAATTCCTCGTTAACGTTGTCAGTACCGCGAATTTTCTGCAGCATATGCTTTGCCTTCTCAGGATTTCCCCTCTCAAGAATGGAGTTTGGCGTGTCGGGTAGGAAAAATGATCCTACGGTGATCATGATTGCCGGAACGGCTGCAAGACCCAAAGAAAGTCTCCATCCCCATCCACCGTTGATCTTGGCCGATCCGTAGTTGATTAGATTTGCAGCAAAAATACCGATTGTGATTGCCATTTGGAACCCAATATTAAGTGCTCCTCTAATATTGGCTGGTGCCATTTCTGACAGGTAAAGTGGAATGGACTGTCGCAAATAAAACATAAAAGAAAAAAATCAAGTATTTTTCTAACTTTTCCTGGACCGTTGGCTATAATGACTTTATTCGATGTGTGAGATTCATTCATCGACAATAGCAGATACCTGATTAGCGAATCCTACACCGATACCAAGTAACAAGCGGCCGATAATGAGCATTGCTACATTGACAGCTCCGGCATTAAGGATGGCTCCAGCCAGGAAAACCAAGCCTCCTAAAAGCATGGAAATCTTACGGCCACATTCCCTCGTTACCCAAGACGAAACGAACGAAGCGATCAACGCAGCAAGGTAAAGTGAGGATGTGAACAATGTCAGTAGATGGCTATCAAATTTGCAATACATATTCTCATCATGCGTTTCCTTTTCCTTGTGATACACTGATGGGAAGAATTGGCTCAAAAACGAGTCCATTGAAGTCACTCCTCCTGCCCAAAAACAAAAGATTGTATCAGTTTGGTACTTTCTGTGAAACAAAAGAGTTAAGTCTCGGGTTCGAGTCAATTTTACCAGAGATACCGATGTCATAACCAAAGATGAGACCACCCATGGCCGCAACCAAACAGGTGACGATAACGAAAGTTGTGACGCCACCTTCATAATTGCGTCCTCCAGTCTGATGAACAATACCTCCTCCTGCCATGTTTGATGAATTTGCTAGGATGATTTCTCTCTTCTTTTTTTAAGGATGATTTCTCTTTAATTATTGCAGTAATTGATTTAGCATTATATATGCTAGCTTTTTAACAAGACCAATCTCGTGGTGACAAGGAAATTGGGAATGTGTATAATCCAACACTAATTTTAGTTAAATGTTTGTTCTGTATATTATCTAGCAATCTTTCAGCCGTTGATTATAGATTTTGTTCTCTAACGTCCTCTGTTAATTAAACTAATATATTGTTAATTAGCCTTACCATGGAAGAACAGAACTTGACAAGGATCCATTGATTGTGGTTTGTTAAGCTCTTTATTGCTTATACTTGTTATCCTTTTTTTTATTATATACTATAAAAAATGTTATATTATTAATAATCATTACAATATAAGAGATTGAACTAGTTGAATTACAACCTCGTGTGCATATTTGTTATTCTTTAATAAAACTTAGAAATTATTTTCAAGTTGATTATATTTTAGATTCAGCAAAAAAGAAGAAGAAGAGGAGTATATTTTACATTTGAATAAATTTAAGTAAATTTATTTAATGAAATTCCATGTAATAAATCCAGACCACTCCGTACCCGAAAGGGCCGAAAGGAAAACCTTAAGCACAGTAGCACACCTCGAACCCACCAATCAGGATCCTTGCCCGGCCCGGCCGGGCCCAACTCCAATCCCATATATTGGGCCATGCTTTCACTTGGATTGGCCTCTCTTTGGGCAGAAACTAATTTAGTGATTGTGTGAGGGCAAAAATATCCGAGTATGGTAAATTTTAGTTGCTTTGAAGCACTTAGCTAATTACTATAGCTTTGTACTTGAGAATGAACAGGCAGTACATATGAAATTATAATTCAATCGATTAATACATATTGTTCTTATGGTATAAGTTATGAGTTCGATCTGTAGTATTGTGGTGATATTTAATATAATCATTTAAAAAAATAAAAAATGAAAGGAAGATTAAAAAAAACTTAGACTGTCCTTATGTTGGATTAATCAACATAATTAGAGCATGTATTTAACGATATCTAGCTAATTTAGCTCTTTGACCATGATTAATTATAATTAAATCTATAGTCTATATTATCGAATATTCGTAATTAATTTTCAGGTATTGGAAGTTGCCCATTTTTATGGTGGGTCTAGTAGATGCAGAAAGAATATAATCTATTAATCTGGTGTTTAAATAAAGAGTGATGCTATAATGGACGTTAAGGCTGCCATTTTTCACCGCCATCTTGAGTTAATTGAAATGAAGTGGCAATTTTGAAATTAAATTGGAATAGCAATTTACTTAAAGATGGCATCAGCATCCATTATAGCATTACTCTTAAATTAAATCATGAAGAGTACACTTTCGGTTGCTTTCCTTTTCATTTTTATTTTGGTACATCGTATCTTGACAATAAAGTTGGATATTTTACATTTGTTTCTAGTAATTTTCCACCACTTTTGGAGCCTATAAATTAAAGCCCACAATCATACCTCTTGGCCTCAAATCCAAAATTACTGGAAAAAAAATGGGAGAAGAAGAGGAGATATCAGAAGAGAAAGTGATGGATGACATTAGTCTAAAAGATCTTGCAAAGAAACTCCAAGAATTCGCCAAGGCTAGAGATTGGGAAAAGTATCATAGCCCCAGAAATCTCCTTCTTGCTATGGTAATACACTTTCCAAATTTCTTAAATAACATTTTATTTCCGCAATACATATCAAAATTATCACTTATGGTAAGTACTACGTATCAGATAATTATTGTTTTCTTATTGTATACGTATTTGTGAGTACAGGTTGCGGGAGTGGGGGAGTTAACAGAAATATTCCAATGGAGAGGAGAGGTGGACAAGGGGTTGCCAAATTGGAAGGAATCAAATAAACTCCCTTACGGCCGTGACAATACCCCTCCCTTGAGATTCTTTGTCCACAAGGAAGAGTGTGGAAAGGTTGCTTGAAGATGATCATCCCACTCCCCGTGTCTCTTCTTCTTGCTGTTTTTCCTCCTCAAACTCATATTTCGAAGCATCTTGCTCCTCACCTCCCGCTACAACTAAGAAAAATTATTTTGACTGACATCTGTGGCCCCTAAAAAACTTCTCACCACAGTACTTACACAGCCCTGCAGCCATCCTCTCTTTCATGGTTTTTTCATCCAAGGTCTGGAAATGTAAGTTTGAGGTTCTGGTGTTTGGCTTGGTAGCGGTGTTTGGAAGGTGGGATTAGCATGCTGGACTGATGTTTTTGAAGTCATTTGGTTGTGGGGTGGCTTGAACTGGCTGGGATTAGTCTGATACGGTTTTGGGTAGGTTGGATTGGCGGTTGTGGTGTTGGGTAAGTGAATCTGGAATTGGCAGATGTAGTTGGGGAATTTTCAAGATTAGTCATGGCACGAAGTGTTGGTATTGCAACTTCTGTGGAAAGAGCTAACTCCACAGCATCTTCAAACGATTGTGGCTTAAACATCCTAACCAAGTGAGCAAGTTCTAGTTTCAATCCAGCCAAGAACAGACTTATACCATAAGAATCACACACATCAACTCTATCATAAATGGCATTAAACTGGTTCACATAACTCTCAATATTATTAACCTGCTTCAAGTTACATAAATCTACCATAGGATCATTAGTTTTCTTAGGAGAAAATCTAGTCACCACACACCTAACAAAACTTGTCCAAGTCCATATATCATCTTCCCTATTCTTCAATTTTACTTTATACCATTTCAAAGCATCACCAAAGAGATGATGAGAAGCGACTTCTACCTTATTATGCGCATGAGTCTTCATGCTCTGAAAGTAGTTATTGGCCTGAAACACCCAATCATGCACCTCAGCATCGTGAAACCAAAGAAAATCCAAAACAGTTGGTTTCGGATTAGCTTGGAACGCGTGCTCCTCAGGTGGTACATCGCTGCCGTTGCTGTAAGGAGGAGGATCGGGAGATCGTTGCTGCCAGGTGATAAGCTCTTGAAGAGAGAGCTGCATCTCAAACATAGCCTGCTCAATAGCTCCGATTCTGGTTTTGATCAGAGGAACATTGCTGCCACTGCCGGAAGATACACCGCTAGTATCCGTAACAACACCGCCAGTATCCGTTGGGATGATGATTTCGTGCCATTTTCAGTAACATGGAGCAAGATCGAAGCTCCGCTACCAATTGTCACGTGCCTGGAGAGACTCGCAACAGCTCGATGAGTGATCGAAGGTATTTTAATGGAGTTTTCTCTCACTAAAATCAGTAGAGAGAGAGGGGGAGAGTGATAAGCGGAAGCAATTTTAGAGGGAAAACGGTTACGAACGAATTCATTGAGTTCTTGTTCATTGAACAAGGATTTTGGCCAGATAATTGGATAATGATTCCAATCTCTGATTTCTGCTTTTATATTCATGTTTTCTTTCTACAAGTTCAAAACGCCACCATATTTGGCTGCTGAAACTCAAGTTCAAAACGCCACCGTATTTGGCTAAACAATTACACTACAGTATTTAAAATGAACAGCAAGTAAAAGGACATCTAGTTTCTTCTTCTTCGATCTTCTTACGGCCGTGACATGATTACTTGTCAGACAATGGATAAAATTAGAGAGTGTGTCAAGTATGTAAGAGGATCCCATTGAAGAAAAGTAAAGTTTGTTGAGTGCATCTTATAATGTTCTTTGCCATCTAGATTTGTACGTCAAGACTTGCCAACTAGATGGAACTCTACATATTTGATGATTGAAAGTGTATTTTCTCTCCGTACTGTATTTCAACATTTGGATGTTATCGATTCAAACTTTTTGACATGTCCCACCTTAGAAGATTGGAATCAAGCAGACAAGTTGATGAAGTTGTTGAAGCTATTTTATGATATTTCCACTCTCTTTTGTGGAACTAAATATCTAACCTATATTTTCATAATGTATGAAAGATTGGATTGCGTTTAGCAGAAAAAGAGGAAAGTGCAGATGAGGTCATTTCTGAGATGGCAAAGAAAATGAAAAAGAATATATGAAATACTAGAGATGTTATAGTGTAGTGCTATCAATGGCACTTATTTTGGATCATCGCTATAAGTTAGCATTTATTGAGTTCTCTTTTGCCAAATTATACGGCTCTGAATCAAAAAAGCGTGTAATTCGAGTCTGAAGAAAATTATATAAGTTATTTGAGCAGTATGTGCGAGTGTCTAATGTGCGCATATCTTTACTTGATTCAAGTGTTGAGACTTCTGGTTTTGGTAGTCAGGAGAGAGATGATGCTGATGGTTTTGATGATTTTGAGAGTGAACTTTTTAGTTCGGTTAAGAAATCTCAACTAGATTTGTATTTAGAAGAGCCTAGGCTTGACAGAAATAAGTATACTGACTTGGATGTCCTTGCTTATTGGAGAGTTCTGCTAGATTTTCAGTTGTTTCACTGATGGCTCGAGATATTCTTAGCATTCATATCACTACAGTTGCATCTGAATCTGCTTTTAGCATTGGTGGTAGAATCCCTAGCAAATATAGAAGTTCTCTTTTACCACAAAATGCAAAAGCTTTACTGTGTACTCGATATTGGTTATGTGAGATGCCTCTTGAGGTAGATGATCAGAATGGAGATCTGCTTGTTGAAGATTTAAGCAATCTGTGTGGTACTTTACTATTTGCAACTCTCTTATCTGATGAATTATATATTTTATTCATTTTTTGTTTGTGACCCTTTTATCTAACAAACACACTTTGTTTTATGTAGGTACTGATCGACTAGGTTGATTATATCAGTTATTATATCTTAATCTTAGTGTAGAACTTCCGAAATATCAATGTATAATGTGAAAAAATTTTGAATGGTTTATTTCAAATGCAGTAAAATGAGTTGTTTGGGTATTTTAGAGAAAAAATGAGGCATTTTTTTATGTAATTTCGGGTTGGAAAAGATGAGAAAACTTGGATGCATTTTCGTCAGTTTCATCATGGTTTACTGAATTTACCCATGAGGATACCCATGAAACCTTCGTTTTTAATTATTTACTGAATTTGCTGTTTTTCATGGTTTTGTTCATGGCATATTGTGAATACCATGAAACTACCCATGACGTTTCTGCTTAATTATAAGTGTTTAGAAATGATGAAATTATATTTGATGGACATGATTGTACTCTAAGTGCTACATAAATAGTTAAAATTAGGGATTAAATGAGTCTATATAGTAAGAATCGGGCCTAAATTGTTAAATTTGAGCTTAAATGTTGAAAATCAAACATACATGATAAAAATCGAACCTAAATGGTTAAACCCGAGCTTAAACGATAAAATCAGCATACACAATCAAAATCGAGTCACATAGTCAAATTTTGTCAAAATCTACATTTTTTTGGTCAAACATAGTATTTTTAATCTTACTTAATAAAAAATTATATTTAAATGGGTTAATGAGTAAGTATGACTTAAATGAGTGTAAATGAGTATGATACCCATTTAAAAAATTATATGAGTAATAAATGAGTAGGATACTCATACCCACCTATTTAATTCTTACCCATACCCACCCATTTGCCATTCCTAGTTGAAGCCACCATTTTAGACGTGGAAACCATATTCTGTTTGTTGACTGGATAATTATAATCTTAATATACATTACAATTAGCTTATTCAGTATTTGTTTAATTCGCATTATTTTCTTTAGGAGGAAATAAAAATACTGGTAAAATTTTATTTTCTGAGAAAAAATTGATGGCTAACAAGAGTGAAAGAAGTCGAACTCCAGATATTCCAATGAAATTTAAAAATATACAGATTGAGAAGTAGAGATTTCAGATTTTTGTTTGTTTGTTGGATTGTTTAGACTTTAGATACTAATTATAAATGACAACAAATTGTATTACATATGCCTTCTAATTTTAGGAAGGCTCGAGCACGTAAAAAATTGAAATGAAATTATAATAATTCGTTTATTTTTTTCAAGGTAAAACGAGACTTAAGTATGGCTAATTTATTAATACACGAGTCTAATTAATGGTTCAGCTAAATAAGTTTGATTTGTAAGAATATTTTTCAATATAATAAAAATTAAA
>NBIL01109612.1:0-15034 GCA_002752925.1 Viola pubescens var. scabriuscula | reverse complement strand
CATTTACATTTGAAGAACTTGAGTTCTAAACTTTCTACCATTTTGAAAATCTGAAGCAAAATAAGTGGTGGTGTCTGACTACAGCCCTGTCCATCGTGCTCGTAAGGCGCAGAGGGGACAAAAAAAAAGATTGTATGGTGACCACACACCGGCAATGCAGCCAAAGCCACTGCTTTCTTATAGTGAGTAGTGACCACACAATTTCACATCCTTGCTGCTTGAATTTTGGCAAAAGCTTAAAGGTGGATGATTTTTCGTAAAGTTTAAGAATTTTGAACTGATTCATTAAGATGAACGAGCATTATACTCGTCGGACCTCAGACTATCTAAATTCAACAAAAGCTAGGAGAAAAGCGTACCGATTCATTCCAAGCCAAAAAGAAGTTGATTGTTTTCGTTGCGAATAAACTTATTCAACTGAGTTAAGCTAAACACATATAGATTAAGTTGATTACCCGCATAATTAAATTTCTTATCCTCTCAGCTTAAATTTAAGCTTACCCATATCTACATTAATTCACACAACCTCATAACCATACACATGTTTAATTAACACTTTTACAACCCAATGGCACCAAGAGGAGTTTTCCCTTGACCAGCCTCAAAGTAAAAGATCAACATCGCAACCATGGCTAGCCTAGCATGCTTAATCTCAGCAAGTTTCAGTCTGTCAAGCTTCTCCTCATCAGGGACATACTCCCCATTCACCAGGCTCCCACCAAGCCCTAACGGGTCGAAGAATTTGCCGCCAGGGTAGCCTTGGTCGCCGGTGGAATTGGCGAAGTTCTCGGAAGTCCTGGACCATGGTGTCGCCCACTCCACCGATTGTGACTCTGGGTTGAAGAAGTCCACCCATCTCTTGCTCTCAACCCAACCCATGAGGATGAGCTGGGTTCCGAGGAGGGATCCGAATGAGAATGGCGCAATGGCAGAGGGGTCAGCACCTGCCTCGAACCATGGGATGCCACTCCATGCTTGGCCAACGAAGATACCAAGCACAGCAGCCATAGCCCATCTGCCGTGGATCAGCTCAGCCTCTCTGTACCATTTCAGGAATGCTGGGTCCTTGCCTAGCCCCAATGGATCGAACCCGTAATCGCCAGGTAGCCTGTAGTTTCAAACAGTCAATTAAAGATTAGATGCATGAACTAGAAGTCACGGTTAGCCAAATCTAAGGAAAACTTTTACAATTTCATTCTTTTTATAGGTTTGAACTATACATAGCTGTCTCTTCGCCTAAGATTAATCTGGTTCGCACCGGTCAGTTTTAGCGTTCTAAACTCTACTACCAGCAAGTAATCACTACGTGCACAATTAATATTGTCAAACCAGACAAGAGTACCTAATCATTCACTTCATTAGCAAGTGTCGCACGGGTATCAACAGCAAGTAATTACTACATACACAAGAAAGAGGGAGACTTACGAGCCATCGAGCCACTCCGGGTCGACTAAGTTGCTATCACTTTTAACAAAAGGGATCCAAGATTTCTTGGATTGAGCAGCAGCCACCACAACCAACTTCCTTGCGGTTCCGGTTGCTGCTGATCTGCTGGCTCCAATGCCGGAGAAGAGGTTGCTTCTCTTGCTCCCTCCGCTCAGGAAAGAAGAAGCCAATCCATTTAGGACAGCACCGGATGTAGCAGTAGCAGCAGCAGCCATGTCTGTCTTTCTGTTTTGGGTTTCTTGGTAGCTCTTCTTGAAACTACAGAGTGAGTTGATGGTTGTTATTATTGATTAGAAGTGAGTGGAAGTAGAGAAGGAGAGGATCTAAAGAGAGGATTTGTATGGAGCCATGTAGGATAATGAAAATCCAACCTATTGTTTCCTGGATAGATTTCTGACCAATGGGGACTTCATTATATTAAACTCCATCCACATCCCTACTACCACGTGGATAGGACTTGTGCTCTGCTCTTCCTCTTCCTCTTCTTTCCACAATTTCTGAAACAAATAAAATAAAATAAGTTATGGTGTTGAAGTGGAAAAAAATAATTCAAACTAACAAAAAAAATAAAAAATAACAATAATAAAGACACATATATTATCATTGTTTCGAGTTGATCATAAATAAAAAATAACTATTTTATTTTCCACTTTTAACACGCATATATTATCATTGAATTTTCTACTACTTCTGGTTTTCTATTTCGGCCAGAATATATAATCTGTCTCGTATTTCGATTTTCAATCAAATCTAAATACCCCTATAATAATTTTTTTTTAAACACCTCAATTTTTACTAGTAGATTATAAAATGAAATGTTATAAAACTATCATAGGTGAAGTCACCAAACTAAATCCGACCTTAATCACGCAAAATTTAGAATCTAACATTAAATCTTAGAAAGTTACAAGCCGAATTCAAAACAAACTACACAAAAAATCAACATAAGCTAATTAGATCATATTAAAATACACAAAAATGACATCACCAAATGAACTGCTGAGATGAAAAAATTTAAATTAAAAATCATAGGACACTGACACGGTATATAAATGTATGTATATTAATATATATTAAATAAAATATCATTCACCACAATAAATAAATAAAATGAGTTTCAATTATATATCTAAAAATAATGCAATTGAAAAGTCATTTTTAAATTAAATTTAGTCTTAAAATACTTTTATCGTTTATAATTTACCCTAAATACCTCTTTGAAACCAATAATTGTTTAGACTTATAACCAGAAAAGATAGAACACGAGAAATGGTGAGTATCTGTATCGGAAACGATTCCAATACGAATTCGACATAAAAAAATGAAACTTATTGAGACCCGCCCGTCTAATTTTCTATTTTAGCACGAAGTCAACCTTCGCAAACCAGAGTTATGTAACCTCATTTAAGTTGGGTAGAACGAAACAAGTTCAATTTTACCATCCAGTAAAAGCATGAAAAAAACGACTTGTCATACAGTGCTGGTATTGAACGACAAGTCATATAGGGTCAGCAGAGCAGGCGGCCACTGGTCAGCTGGAAAATGGGGAATGGTCTTTTTTGGAAAGGATTCTGGCGTAGAAACCAGGCAGGTAGGCGAAAGACGATCCTTTACAAGTCCACGCGTTCCTTCACCATCCTTTGTAGCTCAGCCTCCGCACGCCTCTTCTCCACTTTTATAAATAAATACAAAATACAACTTTTCGCATTTTCCTACTATTCAAAAAAAAAAAAAAATCGATCTAAAAAAAATTAGGAGGAAGAAGCAGAGATTCGAAAACTTGATTTCCGATACGGAAAACTACAAATCGGTGACGATTAGCGATGTCGTTCTTCAGAACCGTGTCTCTCTTGTCTAAGCTTCGTTCTCGAGCGGTGAGTCTTATCTCCTCTCTTTCTCCATTCGAAATTAGATTCGTTTGTTGATCTCTGTATTTTGGTTTATGTAAATATTTCTGTACAGGTTCAACAACCTAATCTCAGCAATTCATTGAGATGGCTTCAAATGCAGAGCACTTCTTCCCATCTTGTAAGACTGTACCTCCGTCTTTGTCGTTTCTGTTTGTAGTTTTTGCGTTAATTGGTGGATGGATATTAGTAATTAATTACTACTTCTTTGACCGTTCATTTCTTTCTTAGGATCTTCAATCTGAGCTCAAGGAATTGATCCCGGAGCAGCAGGTGTGTATTTCTTGAATGTAGCTCTCTCTTCTTCTTCTTTTACGTTTTACTCATACTTACTACAACAACAAGAAAGGATTGTTTTCACATTTCTCTCGATTTGTTCTTGTAGGAGCGCCTAAAGAAGATTAAATCTGAACATGGCAAAGTTCAACTTGGAAATATCACGGTTGATATGGTATGTGTATACGCACTTCCGCCAGTGTAAATGAAAAGGTTCTTGGTCATTTTCTAATTTGATTTTGATTGGAAAAGGTTCTTGGTGGGATGCGAGGAATGACAGGATTATTGTGGGAAACCTCTTTACTTGATCCAGATGAGGTGCGCTTAACTCTTTATTAGTTTGTTAAGCATCATAAATTGTTAGTGTTACACTTACAGATTCATTCATCAAGTTTTAGGGGTTTGAGGAATAGCCTTCGTGACTGTTAAAATGTTTCTCAGGGTATCCGCTTTAGGGGACTGTCTATTCCTGAATGCCAGAAAGTGTTACCTGCCGCAAAGCCTGGTGGTGAACCTTTGCCTGAGGGCCTCTTATGGCTTCTTTTAACTGGAAAGGTGGGTAGCTTTGTGTACAAATCAAGCTATTGTCCCTTCTACTCGCTAACTTTAGCAGCATTTACCACTTTTTTTTGCATTTTAGGTTCCTAGCAAAGAGCAGGTTGATGCATTGTCAAAGGAATTACGTGATCGTGCCACTGTTCCAGGTCTGTACTGTTCTCTTCTGTTTCTATATTGTGCTATTCATAGCATGTATAGTTAGTTCAACATACTTCTACGTGCAGCTTGTCGTGTTAAATGAATTTGATTCATTCATTCTACACAGTATGTTTAGATCATTTCATGATCGGTAGACTGTGTAAGAGTTGTGCTGTTGAATACCTATGGTGATAATTCTGGCTTGAAATATAATTTACATCTGTCCATGGAAATTAGCATTTATTCTTTGCTTCCACTTTTGATCAGCAATTTGATTTCATTCATTGTTGACTTCTTCTTCTTGGTTACAGATTATGTGTACAAGGCAATCGATGCCCTGCCTGTCACAGCTCATCCTATGACTCAGTTTGCAACTGGTGTTATGGCCCTCCAGGTTGGTAGATGTTTTGAGCTTGATCTGTTAATTCTTTTGTTGTTTGCTTGTTTGGTTGTTGGTCTTGTTTTGTCAATGCAAAATTGACATGAGAAAAGTGTGCAAATGAATATTTTTAGCAAGTTCCCTGGAAGAAATTGTGACGTTGGTTTTTCACGCTGAATCAATGAGCATCCTAAGGACATCTGTAGCCCGTCTTTGTCACCATTTACAATGTTTTTTCCCCCAAGATAGTCGTTGAAACAATTTTATGGTGACCAAGGAGAAGTAGAACCCAAGATCAATTTGCAGTTACACACTAATTTTCCAATTATTATTATTCCTTTTCCCAAGGCAGTAACTAGTAAGTAAAGGGGCCAAAGGCCCTAAAACTTGGCTCTTCCAGTTCTTTATTATTATTACAGTGTAGGAAAATGAAAGTGGTGGATATTATCTTTGTTGAATTTTTGTATTCCATATGAGCTTTAATAATTTAAAAAAGTTGTGTTCTTTTGTTGAGAAGGAAAAATTTATGTATTGTTGCCTTTACAGGTTCAGAGTGAATTCCAGAAAGCATATGAAAAGGGGATTCACAAGTCAAAGTAAGGACTTTTGATTGGTTTTCTTAGTCGTTCTCATTCTTCTTTGAGTGATAATGGTACTGTATCACATAAAAAATATCTCCAGGTACTGGGAGGCAACATATGAGGATTCTCTTTCTCTAATTGCTCGTGTGCCAATTGTAGCTGCTTATATCTACCGAAGGTCAGTGGGTTCTTAAACCTTAGTAAGCCTCATTCATTGGACCTGATTGTACTTCAACATGTTGTGCACTGATGCGTGTCTTGAATTTTTCTTAACATTCTGCTCAAAAGTTCGTGGAATTTTTCTTGAATTCAAAATTTCCATTTTGTGTGTGTAAGTTACGCTCCATTGAGTACCTGTGAATCTGCATTGATGCTTTCCTCTTATCACTCAAGAACCTCCTTTTTCTCTGTTTTTCTTGCTGTTATTCTCTCTGTTCTCTGGTGCATAGTTGTGCCTCTGTGTCTACTTATGCTGCCTCTTTGCAAGAAGATGTTTGTGACCTTTTGACCTTGTTGCATCATTGAAGGATATACAAGGATGGGAAAGTTATTCCTGCAAATGACTCACTGGACTATGGAGGAAATTTTTCGAACATGTTGGGATTTGATAGTCCGCAGATGCAAGAGCTTATGAGGCTCTATCTTACAATCCATACGTATGTCTCTATTTTGTTATCTGTGATTCTGCTCACAGAAACAATTCATACTCTGCTCTTGGTTGCTACTTTGTGAGCTAATTGTTGTAACTTACTTTTGATATTCTATGGCAGTGATCATGAAGGTGGGAATGTCAGTGCCCATACTGGTCACCTGGTTAGTATTTGTTTTCTAAAGACTCAAGTTAATGGCTATGCCAAAATAATATTCTCAGTGGAGGGTGTGTTATAGGAGTGGGGTTCGGATGGTTTAACTGACATTTCACCCAGTAAAATGCTGGCGTATGTGTTCCTGTGTGATCATTTTTGTTTCTTCCATGATCAGGTTGGTAGTGCACTTTCAGATCCATACCTTTCGTTTGCAGCTGCATTGAATGGTTTAGCTGGACCACTCCATGGGTTGGCTAATCAGGTTTGTAAGCCAATTTTTTTTCTCTCAGGTTGCTTTTCAATTTTTTAAGACACTTATCCATTATCATTGAAGTTGACCTTCATATGGAGGTTGCGCCAGGAATTGTAATTTCTTTGGTGTTCCTGCCATTTAACATTTTTTAGCTTTCTAGTCCTACTGTCAACAATAATTTTGAAGTAATACAAGAAAAGGTATGCACCTTTTGGATTGTAAGGTAGTGGCGCATTGAGCTTAATTCAGTGAATGAAAGATAAAATTTTAGGCTTAACTCAAGCTTGTGCCAACATTGGACATCCTGGTCCAAATCCCAGGTGCTTGGGCTTTTTTGGTTTGTGTGCTTTTGGCATGTTAGAAAATAGAAACGTAGAATTGTAAAAGCAGCATGCTGTTGTTTTTCTTTTTGGAATCTAGCAACACCTTTCTCTCTGTCGGCTATAGGTTGGTGGGAGAGCATGGAAGTTGGTTATTTGTTAATAATATCAGTGAAATTGAAATCTCTTCACAGATGTTAGGCTGTCACATGGTTGTTCTCCTTGTTCTGCTATCATAATTGTAAAAACATATATTCAGTACATACTTGTTAATGTTGTTTGGTTTCTGGTTCTTAAGAATGTTGTCACTCTGCTACCATATTGTAATATAATGTTGCATCACCCTTATGATTTTGGCTGCCTATTTTATTTCTTTATTTCTTATTATATGGTCTTCTACAATGCCTGTTTACACAATCATCTACTGCAGTGTTAATTTGCTTTTAGCTGTAGGAAATTGCTTTTAGATTCTTTTTTTGTCTTCATTTTTTGACAAATATTGTGGTACAGGAAGTTCTGCTCTGGATTAAATCTGTAGTGGAGGAGTGTGGTGAGAACATAAGCACGGAACAACTGAAAGAGTATGTGTGGAAAACACTAAACAGCGGAAAGGTAGTCCTCTGGATGTGAAGCAAAAAACATATGTTGGTTAATAAGTTCTGTCATATGCTTTGGCGAAGCATTTTAGTTAATTTTGGTTCTCTCACTTGTAAAAATAACTTGAATGGCACTCGGTGGGTATGCTATGATGGTTCTAACTTGCTCCCTGTTTCCATTCTAGTCCATGCTTTCTAATTGACCGTGATTGTGAAATCTTCTTATTTTCTGTTTCTATAAAAGTATAGTTTAACTAACTGTTGTCATTGATATGTTTAACTTCATATTTCCAAAATGTAGGTTGTTCCTGGATTTGGTCATGGAGTTTTGCGGAAAACTGATCCAAGATACTCATGCCAGAGGGAGTTTGCGCTGAAACATTTACCTGATGATCCACTATTCCAACTGGTTGTCACCATGCCCTGGTTCAGAACTTTAATCCCAAAATTAATCTCTCTTTTTGCTGACATAAGTTTTCTTGTCGATAGGTTTCCAAGCTTTATGAAGTTGTGCCTCCAATTCTTACAGAGCTAGGCAAGGTAAGTTGCTCGCTTTTGTAGCTCTAAGCAGAAAATTCATGGATCCAAATCGTAAATGTGCTCTGAGTTCCTTTTGCCAACTGACTGAATCTGAGATCTGGTGCTGATTGTGATCTAATATGGAATGGTGGCGGGCGCTTGTAGGTTAAAAATCCATGGCCGAACGTTGATGCTCATAGTGGGGTGTTGCTGAACTATTATGGTTTAACTGAGGCTAGGTAAAGTATCTCCAATTTCTGTTATTTTATGCGATGAAGCTTATTGTTATGTGCTTATAGCTACAAGTTTGGAGGAAAGTGACACTCTCCATACATTTTGGATTGCGGACAGGTACTATACCGTTCTTTTTGGTGTATCAAGGAGTATGGGGATTTGCTCTCAGGTTTAAACTGCTCCCCGTCTATTCTTCTGTTGATCGCTTATGTATAGCTTGAAATTTTCCTGAACTGTGTTTGTTTGCTTCAGCTGATATGGGACCGTGCTCTCGGATTGCCGCTTGAGAGACCAAAGAGTGTCACAATGGAGTGGCTCGAAAATCACTGCAAAAAAGCAGCTTCATCTTGAGAAGTGAAGAGCGGTGCATTATTTTTTAACTGCAGTAATAATTGCCCCAAAACATGAGCTATGTGATAGATAGATAGAGGGAGCTCGTAAAGTTTTACGCTCCGTTGGTCTAGTCTAATTTTGAGGCATTTTCAGTTGGTGGTTGTTTGTGGCGGTTGATTGTTTTATACAAAATTTATATAGTCACTGTAAGTTGCAATACATAATATATGATGGTTTTGGGTTTTGCCTTGAGAGAGATTTACTGTAGTGGTGAATTTAGTTGAAATCTTACCAAGGTCTAATAAAGCCATTGAAATAAAGTACTTGTGAAATCTCTCTCCCTGCATCTTAATTTCTTACAAATTTTGTAAGAAATATTATTACTACCATGCGACGTCGGATTAAAAAAGAGGAAATGATAGAAAGAAACTCGAGACCTTATCCGTTTGCCAAATGGCACTGATTGGGAAGGGAAAGGCAACAGCGCAGCAAACAAGCAATGCTGTTTGAATTTGCATTATTAGACTTACAAAAGGGGATTAGATAGAATAGAATCATACCAGAAGAGAAAAATGGTTCCAATTGCAACCCCGACTGGGGTTTTCACCTTCTCTTCCTCCTCTCTTCTCCTTTCCCCAAAACCATATTTCCTCCCCCCTTCTCTTCTTACGTCAAAGCCTTCTCCTTTTTCCTCTTTCAAGATCCTTTCCTCCAATTCTTCCCAAAACCATCATCTCCTCACCACCACTGGTATGTATTCTCAACTCTCTTCCTTAATCGTCTATTTCCTCTCTTTACCATCATAACTTTTAGTATGTAAGTTTGTTCACCTCATTCTCTGCAGAGGGCCCTGATGGCTGTTTTGTGTTCCGGTTTGGAGATGATGATGAGCTTGCTCAACTTCAAGCTGAGTTACAAGAGAAGGTTAAGGTCACTAGTACGCCTACTAATTCCGAAAATGAATTCTCTGATGATGATGCCATGATCCATTACAAGGTTTTGAGTCCTAACGGTGCTTCTGGGCTGGATGTGAATTCTTCTGATGTGGAAAATCAGGGTGAATTTCGCACTGAATTGCCTCCGTCGGTGCCTACTGAAGAGTCTATTGTTTTGGCATCTGTAGAGTCTGGGGAGGAGAGGATTAGTGCTTATAATGGAAGTAATGGTGATGATGGCAGTAGCAATCATGAATGTGTTGTTGTTGGGCACGTGGTGCCTGCAGTTACATTGGCAAATGCAGCCGTTCTCGTCGATGAGGAACCAACAATATCTAATGCAGTTGTTGGTGGTGAGGAAATTGGCGATGATGATGCAATGATCCGTTACCAGGTTTTAAGTCCTCATGATGATTCTGGTCTGGACAGTGCCGATGAATTTCGCACCGAATTGCATCCTCCTGTGGATACTAAAGAGTATACAGTTTTGACATCTGTGGAGTCCGGGGAGGAGAGTATTAGTGCTTCTGAAAGTATTGGTGATGATGGCCAGAGCAATAAAGGAGGTGTTGTTGTTGGGCACGCGGTGCCTGAGGTTACATTGGCAAATGCAGCCATTCTTGTCGATGAGGAACCAACAATATCTAATGCAGTTGGGGATGCACCTGTTGGTGGTGAGGAAATTGACAACTTGAAGATGGTTAGTTCTTGCTTTGTTCCAAATCTTGTTGAGATTTCTCCCGTTTGTTCCCCTTTTTTTGTCTGCTTTGCTGGTTTTCCATTTAATGGGAGTTCAATTCAAATATACTTACTGCACATTCCATATTTATTTAATCAGAGTTTATAACCAGGCAACCCAAAAAGCTTAAGTTGTTGGGTTAGCTATAAGAAGTGGTTTTAACTAATTGGTGATTATCCTCATTTTTGTCTCATTATGCAAAATTGATCACACGAATCCTCATACATTATAAGTATGTAGATTCTCCCGGGCCCATGTCTTGGACTGAGCAACTATTTTAAGATTTTGTTTACCTTCTGGAGTGTTGTTTTGTCGTGTTTAGTATCATTTACCAAAGCACTTTCTTTTGGTTTTGTGATGGTGGGTTGATGACGTGGTTTTCATTTTAATAGCTTTTCAATGGCAAGCTGTTGTATTCCATGCCCAGAAGATACTGACCAAATTTCAATCTTACATCCTTTATAATCTTTATAGTATATAGATTTGTGCTTTGACCTTATGGAGTCTTACTGTTAAGAGTAAGACATTTCACCACGCATTCAACCTTCTGGTAGTTTATGGAGTTTATGTTTTTTGAAGAAAAAAAAGATTAACAGGCTCAATAACTTTAGTTTAGGCTCTTTGTTTTTGTAGTTAGATGGAAATGTGACTTCCACAATTTGTGACGAAGAAATAGCTGACATGCAAACCACTGGTTCGACAGATATGTCAATTCCCCATGCAGTAGAGCCTCTGATGACTGGAGCTGCAAAGATTAGGTATGCTGCCTCCCCCTATCTCCTTGCACAAAAAATGTATTTTATGTATGACAAATACCTTCTATATGTATAGGGACATAAGTCATGAAATGAGACAAACCACAGAAACACAGGGCTTACTAATCTCTTCCGTCTTTTGGCCTTGCATGGCCGTAGTTTTTGGTTTAGATTCATGGTTTATGTTGGAGTAAGTTTTTTTTTCCTTTGCTTCTCATACTTGTTATCTTAAATCATAATAATCAGGGAGGAAATATTACACACAAGTGTTTTGTCTTCTGGTGCTGCTTTCTTGACACATCTCTCTAAGGTACCTCCATAAGAATATGACTATAATCCAGATATTCCATTGCAACTTTTCACAGATTTTGTTTACTTGCAAAATTTTACATCATAATTGATACAATTGGACTGGAATTTTTTCAGGCTTCGCTTTAACTGCATGATAGGAATTATTGTTGTTAGTTGTTACACCTCAGAGGATGCAAAAAAAACTGTCCCTCAATTATGCTTCATCATAACAAAATTCTTTTTTCTGTTATGTTGACAGAATAGACTGATCAAAAGGGAAATGAAAGTTTAACAAACTATGGAAATTTCGTAGGTTTCTTAAGTTAAGATTAGTTTTGTCTTCCCTCTCTGTCCAAACACTGTGGCATTGTTTGATGTATCCTTGGCTTTCGGTTAATTGTGCATGTTCACTCCACCTGTGGGATCGGCCATATTCACCCATCAAAGTGACAGATGTGTTGAGTGATATACTAACATTTTTCCTCCTTCTACAATCCCATGGATGTAGTGTAATTCTCTATCATTGTATGGTAAGTATCAGGTTTTGGTGTTAGGTTGTAGTATTGTAGGTTTATGTAACGTGTCCAACAATACATTTTCCCTGTTTAGCGAGTATATTTCTATACTTTGAAACGCAAGACTGCATATTAAGCCTAACAGTCACTTTTGTTGTCTGGATTGATAATCGGGCAAGTAATTCAATAAATAATAATTTCCAGGCATTGACAGGTGTAAAAGATGCTTATTTTGTTGATCCAAACTGGTTTGGCATTGCCGATGGAGCAGGACAGTGGTCGTTTGAAGGTATATCTTTGGTGCCTTTCTGAAACGGTGGTTCAATGTGTTGGACTATTCCCAGTTTTTGCATTGTAAAGATGAAGTCTTTAGCTGAAGCTTTTGACACTTGTCAGCTTATTAAAAGTCATCACGCACTAGACCTCTCTATCATGTCTTAACAAGATACTCTCTCTGCAGTTGCACAAATGCTTTAAGTTGGGCAATTTCTGAGCCATCTTCTCGGGTTTATTAAGTTCAGTGAGCATTTTTATTATTTTCCTTAACTTTCAGGAATAGATCCTGGACTATTTTCCCAAGAACTCATCGAAAACTGCAGAAAAGTAGCTTCTGATGACAAGAGCATATCATCCCATGATCCAGTAGAAGTTCTTAACAAAGCTATTTTGAAAACAACATCTCCTGGATTATCAACAATTTTGGTTGCTTCCTTTGATGGCCAGGTAAGATGTTGGTGGAAATTCTGACATCAGATTGGTTGCAATAGAAGTTTATTTTTTTTTCCAGAAGCAGTAATGAATTCGTCTGGTTTTGTCCTGTTATTTTGCCAATTTTTTCTGGTAATCTACAATGTTCCTGGTATAGGACTGGAGTAGCAATATAAAATGGGATCTCTGAAGGACACTGATGCATTGCATATCATATTTTTACATATGTACGTGCTTTAATCTGTTGCCACATATACAAGCTGAAAACCTCATACCTTTGAGATTGGCATGTTACGCCGTATGTAAGGTTCTCATGCTGTAAACTTTACCTATGCCTGAGTTCAGTTCAGGCTCAAGTCAACCTATCTCTAACAGCTGGGCTCAAGCTTAGCTGAATTTTTTTTGGCAAATGCTTTGCAGCCAAGGTCATTGAGGTTCAAACTCTAGGCCAAAGGGAAACATGACTACTGAAAGAAAGTCATAAACGTATCACTTCCTTTCTCTCTGCTTTTCATTAGAAGCAAAACAGAGTGCGGAAATAAGGACATCGACCCAGGATTTGCACCCTACACGAGACATGATAATAGTGGATGCAATGCAGTTGTTGGATAGATTTGTCTTCTTTTTTCCCCTCCTTATGGAGAATGGCTTCGGGACTTTTAGAAGAGTTTCTTTATGATTCAGGGGGTGGAAAGTTTATTGTATGACATTGTTGCTCGTTCTTTAAACTTAAGAGTTGAGACTGTAACACCTTTGTCATTCCCGATTGTGAGCAGGTTCTCCATGTGGCTAATGTTGGAGACTCAGGATTTATCATTGTAAGAAATGGCTCCATCTTTAAGCGGTCTTCCCCAATGGTGCATGAATTGAATTTTCCATTACATATTGAGAGTGGTGATAATCCTTCTGATGTTGTGGAGGTAACAATGAATTCAAATTCAGTTTCAGTTCCATCCGAATCTTTCTTTGCAAGTTGTGATTTTTCCTTAAGTAATCAAACATTACAATTGTTTATAAAAGAACTTTTTCCGCTGAAAACTTTGCAGGAGCATTTTCCCTTTTTTAGTTTGTACATGCACCTACATGTCCTAAGGCATAGAAATGATTGATTAGTCTTTACCACCTTCACATTCTATGTCTGCAACCAAGGGTCTAGCGTCGGTTCACATTTTCTTCTTCTTTGGTAATGGATTGATTTTGATAGTGCAAAACAATGTATTTCAGGTTTACATAATTGATCTGAACGAGGGCGATGTTATTGTCACCGCTACTGGTGGTCTTTTTTATAACGTTTATGACCAAGAAATAGTCCAGATCATCTCAAAGTCACTGCAAGCTGGTTTGAACCCCAAGGTGCGCACCATCTTTTGTCACTTTTATGATTTCTTGATATTCCATCGACGAACGAAACCATCATTTTTGTTCATTTTCAAGGAGGTCGCTATATTGATTTGTCTGTTAATAATGCGGAGTAATTATATAGCGCACCCGGTATGTGTGTATGGTTCAGGAAATAGCAGAAATATTGGGATCCAGGGCTCAGGAGGTGGGGGAGTCAACATCTGCAAGGAGTCCATTTGCTGATGCTGCACAAGCAGCAGGGTATGTGGGATATAGAGGTGGCAAGCCTGATCATGTAACTGTTATAGTCTCCATTGTACAAAACAGTCCCTCAAGTTAATCTTTGTGCAGTAAATTTTATCTACTTATATTATGTTTTAGGGGAAAGTTGATTTATGTACCCCTCTAATTTCAAATTAGCTTAAAATTACAAGGTCAGGTTGTTGCCTGACAAAACTTATCTCTGCGGTTGATAAATGGACGACAAAAGCCAAGCATATATGGTTTGTCGCCCGCCATTGACTTATTATAAATTATGATTTCATTTTTTTTTATAGGTAGAGGTCTGCTGTTATTTTTGTCACAAATAAAACAATCAATGAGCTATTCCATTGACAAACTATGATTTCCTTACCCTCCGTTGATTTATTATACTGCAGAAATTTATGAAAAAATGTTGTCAATAGAGGAAAGTATGTTGGAAGTTTAAACTGAAACTCACATTATGGTAAGTTATCACTATTGTTGGTATTGTATTTGTGGAATGCGATACTTACATAATTATGTATAAATTTTTGCTACCTGCGTATAATTTTATTATTTGATTTATTATTTGATTTGTGATACCGTTGAATAGATCTAATGGTCAAAAACAAAAAGTAAAAAAAAAACCTGACGTATTAGTTAATATATTTTACCCCTGGTACTATTTTTTCAAAGCAATTAACACCTTTGTTAGTTTTTTCAGAATTTTCGTCAAATATCTTAACAGAAAATAAATAATGATAAATTAATATAAGATCAAAAACATAAAATCGAATGAAAAATGCACAGGCCCTCGTACATTTTAATCCTTAAAAAGAAGCATGTTCTTCAACCTCCCTGGGAAAAACCAAACCCGAAGAGTTAAACTTTCCCTTTCTTTTCTTTCCACCAGTTTTTGGTTTAGGTTCTTTCTTATTTACTGGGCTGTTGCTTTTAGTATAAAGCGGGAAATCCCGAGAACTAGTTAGGATAAGAGAACCTATAAGATAATGAGACAAATCCGTCGGGATAAACTCGACTAGAGATGGTGAACACCTGGGCTTAACGAGTAGATAGATGTGTGTGAGAGGAAATCCGCCGTAAAATTTACCCCTCCATATACATGTCTTGTAACATTCGACTTTCACCTTTTTAGTTGGG
>NBIL01109496.1:0-14362 GCA_002752925.1 Viola pubescens var. scabriuscula | reverse complement strand
TCTCGTTAATCCATTCATGCGTGTCACTAATTAGATGACGAGGCATTTGGCTACCTTAAGAGAGTCATAGTTACTCCCTCCGTTTACCCGCGCTTCGTTGAATTTCTTCACTTTGACATTCAAAGCACTGGGCAGAAATCACATTGCGTTAGCATCCGCAGGGACCATCGCAATGCTTTGTTTTAATTAAACAGTCAGATTCCCCTTGTCCGTACCAGTTCTGAGTCGACTGTTCAACGCCCGAGGAAGGCCCCCGAAGGGGCCGTTCCCAGTCCGTCCCCCGGCTGGCACGCAGCGACCCGCTCTTGCCGCGTGAGCAGCTCGAGCAGTCCGCCAACAGCCGACGGGTTCGGGGCTGGGACCCCTGAGCCCAACCCTCAGAGCCAATCCTTTTCTCGAGGTTACGGATCCATTTTGCCGACTTTCCTTGCCTATAAATTAATTGTGCATCTTGGCATCAGGTTTTATTATTATTTTTGACGAGTTTCGATGGCGCATCAGCAAGCATTAGTTTAAGTGTGGGGGTTATGATTGGACATAATTTTGTAGCTGTTTTTACCATATATTTTCATACAATTTAGATGGTGATTCTACTGATTAGAGATGAATTTCTCTACATTTGTAAAAACAGCTCTAGAATAGAAAAAGTAGAAAATGGGGCAAAAAAGAGTGAAATCTGGACAGAGTTGCCCAGACACCTTTCTTGGTCAGTCTCTTAGCCAAAATGATCCTTCTTAGCTGGCAGAGAGTCTCGGTTTCCATGCACTACTTAAAGATAGATATTTCGAAGACATGTGCGACTGGGCCAACTGGAGTGTCTCTAGGAGTGTTAGAGTTCCAGTTTCTTTTGACTTCATCAGTTAGACTTCTAATCGGAGAGAGAGTAGTGATTAAAATACAACTAGTAATTAAACTATATACATTATCCTAGGATTTTTTAGGGAGGTCGACTAGCAACAACCAACAACCTCTCTTCTTTTCTTTTCTCTAGTTTTGAACTTGTTTCTCATATCGTCTTCAACCTTGAAGACGCAAGGATTTTATATTTAAATAGTTTTATTGTTTTCTTTATTTTTCTTGTCTTTCTCTAGCTAAGCTTTCTTATTCCTAGTAAAGGCAATTGAAGTTATGATTCTAAGTATTTGTGAGATCTAAATTGCTCTTCTTAATTTCTAAGTTTGCATATATTTGTTGTCTAAAATACTTGAACACTTTTCATATTAGGTTTATGTCTGAACAACGTAGATTTGTGCATCAATGATTGAATACTTATGAATTGTAACTTATTTTAGCTTTTACTAGGAATCTTTTATCTAATTGTTCGTTCTTGACCTATTTCTTGGCCTGTTTCTTTAATTGCTTTTTCAATTCTTAGTTTTAAACAAAAACCCAATTTCTACTTAAGTGTTTAAATATGGTATTTATCTTATTTTAAGTCTACTCATTCTCTATGGATCGAACCTCTTACCACTATTTGCAATATTTTATAAGTACTGACAAGTTGTATTTATTTTTTACGGACTCGACACCCATCAACTTTAAAGATCATTTCATTTTAATTAAAAAAAATCACAACACAACATAATAGTTTCTAACCAAACAATTTACTTGCTTCATTTTATAGCACAACGCAACATAACGCAATACAGCACAACACAACGGGGGGTAAACACACCCTTTGTTCGCCATGCATTTTTTTAAATTTAATTTTTTAACCAACCTGATTAAACCAGAATTGAGTGGACCAGTTCTCCGGTTCAACCAACCAAGTCAACCGATTTTTTTTTAAAAACTAGAAAATTAGAGTTCTTAATTATAGCGTAATACAACCTGCCATAATGATGAGCTACTGATTTTTTTTTTTTATATATATATGACTCCATCAAAATTGCTTGGTGTTAATTTAGAGATAGGGGCATGTAATAATAAATATAATAGAGGGGTAGTTTAGGCACATCATAAAAAGGTTGTCATATACTGACAAATTTTTTTCGACAGAAACAACTTTTTTACATGAGGAGACTTTTAGTGACTGAAATTGAAAGCTTTTGCTACGGAAAAACCATCGCAAAAAGCTTTTTGACGAAAATGTTTCGTCTAAAACTATCTTTCTTTGAGCGCGAAGTGTGGCGCGAAACTCTTTCGACCGATTTTCTCATCCAAAAAAAGCACGCGGAGCATTTGCGACGGAAAATTCATCGCAAAAGCTTTTGACACTGACACTCCGTCGAAATATTTGCTCATTTGCGACGGACTTTCCGTCGCCTTATTCCCTCTTAAGCGACGAAAATCTTTTCCATCGCAAATGTTATATAATAAATTAATATCTGAAATAAATAAATAATTATAATAAAATGTTAATACATTTATTCAATTTATATATTAACAATTTAATTATTTAATATAAAATTAATATGTTAATATTACTTAACTAATAATATTCATACCCTAAAAATAATTAGAAAATATATGGGAGTACAATATTTTGTTAAGTAATATGTAATCCAAATTAAAAATATTTATTAATTATGAAATATGTTAAATTAAATTAACTAATTTTATTTCTTATATTCAAATTTAATGTACTAATAATTTCTAGCCAAAATTCGATTTCTTATACTAAAAATTAATGTATACTAATTAAGTTACTTAACATACAAATTAATATTCATAAAATTTGGTCAATAGTGTCAATGGTTTTCCTTGCAAACTTTGATCGGTTATAACTTTGCGCTCAGATGTTTCATGGATCCCATTTTTTGAGCTCTATGTTGTCCTAAATAGTCATAGACCAATATTTTTTCCCCTAAATCTATTGTTTTCCCCTCTGTTTTTCAATTTTGTTACCAAATGTCATATTTTTTTGTCTTCGCTACTATTTTTTAGGTCGATTTCTCATTTTTGGTCTTACGAATGTTATTCATATGTAATATTAGTTCGGATATGAGATTTTGGATTCAGGTCGGAGTTTGAGGTCTAGGTTATGGAGTATTGAGGGCTTAGTGTATGAAGTTTGAGATTTAGAAGTAATAAGCGTCCATATATATTAGTGTGTCATTTTGTAATTATAATTAGATTCAATAAGTATCCATATTATCAATATATGATTTGAGTTTCAAGTACGGGGGTGTGAGTTTGAGTTCGGGGTTTAAAATATAGAGTATGTGGTATGAAACTTGAGATTTGATTATAAAATATAACTTATTTATATTTTTTTAAAAAAATGCTTAGTTATATTAATTAGTTTTAATTATAAAAATTTACTATTTATTAGATAAGTGTCACAATAGAACATTCTACTTACTCTCTTTTCAAATATAGTTATCTAAAAAAATTATAGTCAAACAATTAAAAATATTTAAAAATATATTTTGTTAATTTATATTTAATAATTTATATGAACAAATCACATGCATAATCTTTTTGGGATTCTATCGAAAATTCATAAATATTTTTGATGGAGTATATTTGCGACGTCTATTCCGTCGAAGCTCCCTCGAAAACTTATTACGTCCATATTTTTTGTCAAAAAAAAAAGGATTCAAGGAGTTGTTTATCGACGGCAAATAATTGAATGCTTATTTCGTGTATATTCACCATCTATTTTGATTATTTTTTAGATGATGATACTGTTAAGTTGGGCATATTTCCTTCATTTTTGCAAAAAATAAGTCAAAGGAATCAATCAAGAAAGAAAGGAATGAAAGAGCCTAAAAAATAGAGTTAAATAAACTAGTGGTGATCAAGAGCTAATTCTGCAGAACCAGGTCTCTTCCCTAGGCCTAGGGAAGATTATTGCACAGTAGACCAAGGGAGATGACAATGAAAATCAGCAGGCCAACGAGATGGGCCAGAGCCGCAAGGGGAAGGCAAAGAGCGCCAATTGCCTTTTTTTGAAGAAGATTATCAAAAGGGATTCTCGGTTATAAAAATCCCAAGAGATAAGAAAAAATTAGTTTTAAATTCATCTTTGAATTATTTATTTGGAGATAAACAAGGAAAGAAGGACTACTTAATCTTTTCTTGTTTCAGCTTTGGAGTTATCTTTTCTCTTAGCTTTCGTTTGTAGTCTTTGAAATTTGAATTCAAGACATTGTTCTTTTTCTTGTTGCTCTCCTCATCTTATTCCTTGAAACGAGGAGATTTTTATTTATGCAATTGATTTTCTGTTTTCCATTATTCTGTCAATGTCTAGCTAAATACTTTATTCCTGGTAAAAACTTTAAGATTCATGATTCCCATTATTGTGAGATCTAATCATTCTTAATAAAACATGTATTTTGTATCTCTTCTCTTTATGATTTAAAGCCATTTTTATTCTTGTTAGATTTAAGGCTGATCAACTTAGATTTTAAACATGAATGAATGCAATTATTCCTAATAACTTTGAGTCTACATTGTTATAAGGATACAATAAACAACTAGATTGAAATCAACATAGGATTTACTCTAGAGAAAGAGAACAATTTGGCTTACAGGGACGAGTGGACTGTTCCCTTGGCCTATGGTTAAGTCTCTTTCCGTTTTTATCAATCAACTAGTTAAATCCTATAAGTGAACCTTTGACTTTCTAGACGATTAGGGTTCTTAATAGAGAGATTTCTTTAAGAAACTTGATATAGGAGGAGAGTAGGAAGTCAAAGTCAACCTGATTTCTATAGCTTCCCTACAAAATCAGTTTTAAATATTTTTGCATCGATGATCAATATTTGTGAATCATAACCTAGAGTAGTCTTGACTGAGAATTGTTTACACATTTGTTTAACATCAACTTCATTCATTTCTTCAATTGAATTTGCATTTGTTTTCGTTATTTTCAATTCACAAGTTCTCAACCAAAAACTCATTTTTTGTTACTTATTTGTTTATACTTGGTTATTGGAAAACTTGAATCTTTTCCTTTTCTCTAAGGATCAAACCTCTTACCACTATTTAAAATTTATTTTGTTATTTGGTGCTAAGTTGTAATCACATTTAGTTTTTACGGGTTTAGCACCCATCAGCAAATGTCTGTCGACAATGACCATTTTTGATGGAAATGTCTTTTTTTTCTACGGAAATATCCGCTAAAATGGGGTAGTTTTTTTTGTAGTGACAATATTGTGTGAACTAGAGGATAAACGGGGTAAGGAAAATTTCTTCCGATGGTGAGCGGTCACGTTAGGAAAGCCTTCGATAGGAATCCTGCAAAGAATCGGGGGTATGTTCCCAGCGTTAGCATTCCAATGATCAAATTTGCACGTGGGAAACAATGATTGAGATGTAATCAATAAACATGTTAAGTATGTATATGGTAGGGGAATAAGATCACGTTGTAGAGTAGACAATGAATTGAGGGGAATGAGGATGTTGAGTTTGTCTTAAATATGTGTTCTGCCATTTTATATGGAGTTATGAAGGGGTATTTATAGTAAGAGATCGTAAAGGGGGTAGGGATAATTATGATCAAAAGTAGGTTTTGTCACTTGAATGAGTCTATATTCATGGCATAGGATTAGTCATTTGGTTTCTCTAATCAAATATGGAGGAAAATTAATGCAGGTCAAGTCAACAATTAATGAATCTGACAAGTGGGACGACACTATTACCTTCTGATAAAAAATTCACTTATCGCTTGATCTTTCACATTACTCTATCTCTAACTCGTATATAGCGTTGTACCGGGTGGAGTGTATTATATCTTCATCACCCTTCTCGATGGAGAGAATTTAAGATAATATTACCACTTCACTACAAAAAAATTGCCTGATTCCGACGACAAAGTCTGTCGAAAAATGCTGACTTTCTGTCGGAAATCAGACATTGTGACGGCTTTTTCAATGGCTCCCTGTCGTCGCAGAATGGCTAGTCAAACTCCCTATGTTTCGACTGAAATAATTGACAAAAAATAATTTCGAGGGACTTGCGACAGAGACAGCGGTTGGTGGGTGTCGAAACCGTCAAAAATAAATTCAACTTATCATTAACTACAAAGATTTTCAAATAATGGTAAGAGATTCGATCCACATAGAATGGGTAGGCTTAAAACAAGACGAAGACCAGATGAAAATAAATAAGTAAACAAACGGGGGCTTGGATCTGAGATTTAAAACTAATTAAACTAATGAAAATAAAACATAAAAGAATGAGATAAAATAGAGATAAACAAGTTCCTAGTAAAGGTCAACTTCCAGTTATGCTTCATAAACTTTGATCATTGATTTAACGGTTTTCATTTCTTTCTTTTTTTTAAAGGGTTTTCATTTCTGAATTTTAGGGAAGCTATAGAAATCAGGTTCACTTTGACTTCCTACTCTCCTCCTAATCAAGTTTCTTAAAGAAATCTCTCTATTAAGAACCCTCACCTTCTAGAAACCCTAAGGTTCACTTATAGGATTTAACTAATTGGTTGATAAAAATAGAGAGAGACTATCCCTAAACCTAGAGAAGAGACTCACTCGTCCCTATAAACCTAATTCTTCTCTTTCTCTAACAGAGTCCCGACTGGCCACAAGCTAGTTGCCTACTGATTCCTTCTAACAATGTAGACCCAAAGTTATTAGGAAAAGAAGTAATTATTCAGGTTAAAACTTAAGTTGATCACTCTTAAATCAAACAAGAATAAATTGACAAGAAATCAGAAAGAGAAAAAATACAAGTACAAAAAATATAAAGAATATTTAGATCTCATAAGTAAAATGAATCATAACATTCAGTTGGCTTTACTAGGAATAAAGATTTAGCTAAAAATGAAATACATAATTAAAAGCAATGAAGATGAATTCTTCCTCCCTTGTCTTCCCAATGAGGAAGACAAAGAGAGCACTAGCAGAATCATCCTTGTCGTCATCAATCTCATAATCCTCATCATCTGCATCTTCATCATTCTCATTGGCATTTCCTACTATAAGATTATTAGGTTGAACTTCTTCATATAGGTTAGAGTCGACGATTACAGATTGAATATCATTCCTAATAATAGACACTAGAGTAGGCGGAAGAATGGTTTCGGTTTGAAAAACTTCTTCAACAACATCAGATTCATTTACCTCTGTTACCTAAATAGTACTCCGAGGAGCTATGTTGCACACCGCCAACGATCCTTCTAGAACCCTTATCTTAGATGGGTATGTAACATACCAAATTTGTTAACACTGTCAAACATATACAAATGGATTTGTATTCATCCACTTATCCTCACGATCCTTGATGATTTTGTGGAACCAATAACATTTGAACAAAATAACCTTGTTTCTCGTACCCGCATAAGGAACTTCCAGGATTTCTCTTATAATGCCATAATAGTCTTGTTCAAACTCATTATAGCACCCATCTTTCACACAAACACCACTATTTTGAGTTTTTTTCCCACCTCCATAGCTATATGTATGAAACTTATAACCATTTCCGAGGAACCCATTGTGCGATGTTATTTCTAGGGAAGGGCCGAGACTCAAGTTGTGTATGTCCTTGCTCTCATATTGAACCTAAAAGGAATTTTAAAAAAAATTACGAATGTCTTATATGCGTAATATATACTTCATTCATACATAATACTCACATGATTTGGAAGCCATTTTAGTAGTTCCACATCGCGAGCACGTTGAATATCTAGAGCATTCATCCTAGGTTTCTTTGGCGCTTTGCTTAACAGTATTGCCTAGGAAAATAGAGATTGATCTTGAAGGAAGCTTAAAGAAAGAAAGTTATTATGAAAGTGATCGTTTATCGAGAGCGTCAAAAATAGTTGTATAAATATAAATGAATTAAGGGGGAATTACAACTTAACACAACCACAAAAGGGCTTGCAGATGGTGGTAAGAGGATCGTCCACAAAGACTTCTCAGGTGTGTAGTTTTTGGTTGACTTCCTCGTCACTGTAATTGTTGGGTTGGTCCTGAAACTAAAGAAAAAAGAAATAACTACTAAACAGTAAAAATGAGCTTGGTCAGAGGCTTGACCAAGATAAAATAATTGGGTCAAAAATTCAAATGGTGAGAATTCTTGGTAAGGGCGCTTTGAGAGTTGTGTTTCTCATACTTTGACTACTGATTCAATGATGTTCATCTTTATCTCCATAGTGCTTCTATAGAATGCAAGGACTCTTGTACACTCCTACTTCCCTCCTTTATCAAATTCCCTAATGAGTACTCCCTACTAGACAATCCTAACCAAAAAGTACCTTGCTGGTTAAAGGGTTTACTAGTTTGGATGCTGGCTTTATTAGATTATTGTGGCGCAACCGTCCTCAATGGCTTAGGGGAAGATAGCACCTAACTCAATTTTACCTCGTAATTAAGGCCCTCGATTGTCAATCGGGTCTGAGTTATATTGTTTATTTTCTGTAGCCTCCGTAAGACTAGTTGTCTACTTGGCTTATCCAATTCGCTCGTCCCCTTCTAGGTTGACTGCAACTCACAAGCTAAAATATAAGAGTGATCAATTCTAGATTTCAACAAGGAAACGATTTATTAAACCAGAGAATAAACAATTACAGAGGTAAAGACTATTAAGAATATTTAGATCTCACGAAGCCTAAGAAACATAGCTCAACAGCCCTTACCAAGAATAGGTATTTAGCTGGACATACTCATGGAAGAAAATGAATATTTTGATTGCATAAAAGAAATTAAATCTGTAGATTCCAAACTGGAAAATTACAGAGCAAAACGAAAATTGTCTATGTGAAAAAAGAAAAGAGAGTTCCCTCAACAAAGGCTACCAATAACTTTTAACATAAGTTGTCTTCTAGTCCTACTCAAACTCTTTCTCCTTTAAAATAAAAAGATAAAGATAATTGTTTGAGAACAAAATCAAATATTGTTCAAGAGGGATTCTTCCAATCGTGATCGCAAATCCTTCAAATTTCGCAACCACTGTAACTGTCATCTCGCGTCCTCAAGTCTCCTACTCAAGTTTGTCTCTATCACGACTGTCTTGACCAAGCCCGCGGCCAAGATAGATTCGAATGCCAGATTTCACCTCCTTCTATTGTTGTCCTTCAATTGTTACGCTTTTCACGTAATTCTGTAAAAGTGGAGAGAATCCATAGAAATCAATGGCTTTACTGCCCAATTTATAATTAGACAGTAAAAGTATGAGAAATTAATGCTCAATCAGAAAGATTTGTTGGTGTACTTACTCAATAAATGATTCGACCGTACACAATTAATCAAAACGTAGAGCGCGACTTGGTTTCTTTTTTCATCTATCAACCATCTTCTCCTCCCGGCTCCGCGTAATGCTATTCAAATATGCTCAACCCATATCTCCTTTCAACTTGTCCACCGTCATCATTTCTAGGTACGCGGTTGAGGTTTGTGGAGACAGAATCTAAAATAAATTGAGCAAAAAGTTACAATTTCTTGAGTGGAATAGGCCTCCACAATTGATCCCTCCACTACAGCACTATTTTTCACCTTTTGTTTTACATCGTGTAGTTGCCTAGTAAGTAAATACTCAATTAGTATTCATGACTTTAAGAGATATTAATTACAGTGACTTCGTATATAGTTACCTCTCATATGGGACATGACCACCGATCTTTTCCTCGAGGGGTAGATGGATGAGCAAGTGCTCCATTAAGTCAAAGAATGTGGGAGGGAAAAAAAATTGAGCTTAGATATGGTCTCAATTATGTTTTTCTCCCACACCTCTATGTCCTCAACCCTTAGAGTCGGTGAACAAAGATCCCGAAACATGTGAGATAACTAAGTTATTGCCTCCCACATGAGTGTCGGGACCATGCCACGAAGTGCAATTGGTAACACTTGTTGCATGAACACATGACAGTCATGACTCTTCATGGCATAGAATTGACTGGACTGAATATTGACCAACCAACCAAGATTTGACGCATTCTTGTCAGGGAACTTTAATAGCTGGAGCCACTGGCAAAATTGTTGTTTTATTTAGTTGTTAAGACGTATGATGCTTTTGGCTTCACCACACACCCACTACAAGAAGTCTTAAGGTGGAGGTTAGGTCGATTACAAATTTGAAGCAAGTCCATTCGAGCTTGGGCATTGTCTTTTGTTTTCACAGGAACATCCATCATAGTATTGAAAATGTTATCAAAAATATTTTTTTCAATATGCATGACGTCCAAATTATGATGGATGAGATTGGTTTTCCAATAAGGCAATTCCCAAAATATACTTCTTTTGAACTAATGATGTGTATCGGCAAAACCAAGCATTGTATTTTGTGAGAACTTGCCATAAATAAATTCCGGGAGTGCAACAACTTCTTCCCAAATTTCCTCACTAGTTCGAAAATGAGGCGGGGGGCTCTCATCAATTGTATTTCTCCTGAAATTGTTTTCTCTATAACGTTACTCATGTCTAAGAGGGAGAAATCGTTGATGACAATCAAACCAACAAGGTTTTTTAATATGCTTCAATCCACATCCTTTTGTCTCCTTCGCACAATATGACAAGGCAAATAACCTTTTGTACTACACCTTGATAACATCGCATATGCTGGAAAGTCCGAGACGATCCACATGAGTGTAGCCCGTAGGTGGAAGTTTTGTTTCCTTGCAACGTCATACGTGTAAACACCATTCCCCTACAACACCTTCAACTCATTAATGAGTGTCATAGATACAAATCAAGGTTTTTGGAAAAACTGTTAGGGTCGGGAATAATAAGTGTCAGCATTGTGTACGGTTGTTTCATAACCATCCACGGTGGAAGATTTAAGATAGATATCATTACTGGCCAACAAGAGTATGGTTTTGCTCCTTGACTAAGTGGATTGAACCCGCTTGTGCATAATGATAGTCTCATATTTCTTGATTCACTTGCGAAATTTGGATGGATGCGATCAAAATGTTTCCACACCTCAGCGTGTGACGGGTGAGACATAGTCCCAAGATTAGGATTGGAGTTGGCATGCCACACCATGTCTTCACCGGTATTGACAGACTTGAAAAGTCTCTTAAGTCTAAGTATTAATGTCATGTAACAAAGGACCTTAAATGGTTTAGGCTTCTTCCTTCAAATGCTTGGATTTGTGGGCTTGAAACGTGGATGATGACAAATACAACAATATTGCCAATCTGCATTTTTGGCATAATACAACATGCAGTCATTAGGGGAAACATGAATGGGTTCATAGCCAATACCCAAGGCTCGCATGACCTTTTTGGCGCCTTTGAAGTTATTTGACAAATTATGACCCGACGACAACATCTTAGTGAAAGCACCCACTAACTTGTTGTATTGGCCTTCACTCATGTTTGTGTCGAATTTGCTGGCCAATAATTCAGCCACAACTGACAATGTATTGTGATTCTCACAGCCATCCCACAAGGGTTAATTCGCAATTGCTAAAAGGCGATAAAATTTGGCCGCTTCAGAATTTGGAGGATCCTCATGAGGTTCATCAGGTTCCCTTAATACTTCTTCAGACCTGTCAAAGTTGTCAAGCATTGCATCTTGGACCATGTTCATCATGGGATTTTGTACATTTTTATAGTTTGGAGGGGCTCCCATATGTAACTCATTGATGTTTGAGTTTTCGTCAACATTTTTGTTATGAAGTATGTAGGCTTCACCATGAAAATGTTATGTTTTATAGTCTGGCACAAAGCCTTTGCAATAAAGGTGCAACGTGACATCATTTGGGTTTGATATTTGGCATTCCTACACCTACTGCATGGACATTTTATTCTCCCTTCATCTACCACTTCGGGATGTGAAAAGCAAAATTGAGAAAGATCTACACACCCCTTCTATAAACTCTTCCCGATATGCTCCATTTTTGTGCTTCCGAATATACATCCATGTTCGATCGAACATAGATATAATTTCTTGTTCTGTGTGTTAAGAAACTATATGTTGTCATTTAGTTTCAAATCATCAATATTTATGTCTCATGAATTTATGATTCACCAATGAGAGTAAAGATTGTATTCACAAAATTTAAAAAATGAAAGGTTCATGGTTTACGTCATGGTTTTAGTCTCCATGACATGAAGATGTTTAAGACATTCAAAGGAAATTATTTATGAAAAACAAAAAGTTCATGGTTGACGTCATTGTTTTCTTCTTCAAGTCATGATGGCGTCCGTGATATTAAAATGGAATTTTTAAGGAAAAATGAAGGCTGCATGGTTTACGTCATGGTTTTAGTCTCCATGACATTAAGACGTTAAAGACATTCAAAGGGTATTATTTATGAAAAATAAAAGGTTCATGGCTGATTTCATTGTTTTCTTCTCCAAGTCATGATATCGTCTGTGACATTAAAAATTGATTTTTTAAAGTAAAACGAAGGGTTCATGGTTTACGTCATTATTTTATTCTCCAACACATGAAGGCATTCGTGAAATTCAGAAGGGTTCATGGGTTAAATCAACGTACTAAATATTACAAAATCTCTAAAAATGAAAGTTTTGACAATTATTTAAATGTTATATCATACAAGACGCGACGTCATCCACTACACTCAATCTATTTGATTACATAAAAATTTAATTTCCAAAACTTCATTTCGTAATAGCTTAAAATAGAAATTTTATTACGGTAATAATTTTTTCACTTACATTATTAGGTTCTTTACGAAATTATGTACCATAAATTCATTAGCTTTTTAATTTTTCATTAAATAGATAAATTACCGTAATTCTTCACTTACAATTTTTTTATAATAAATCTTTCACTTATATTAATAAATTAAATAGGACTTCTTTTACGGTGATTTTTATTACAAATTGAAAAGAGTGACTCATGTAACTCAAAATTTTCAAAATAACTTCATCAAAAGATGAAGTGTAATCCAAATCAATAATTTAATTGAATTTGGTTTACCAAAATAGAAATAAACATGTCATTACCATATATAATTTCATTAATTTTTTTACCTTAAATATGTACTTCATTACCATAAATTAGATATTTTTTTCCATAAATTAAGTTTATTTTTCAAAATTAGATTAAGAATATACTTATTTGCGTATAATTCTCACCTAAAGTTTTAGATTACCGTGTCTTTTATTATCATATGGAAAAAGTAACTTATATAACTCTAAATTGCCCAAACAATGCTTCACCAATTTTTAAAGTGTTTGCCATCGAAATTCTTATTCTTCGCCTCCTTAAATAACACAACTTAATTCTCAATCAACTCAAACGACTAATTTAAGTAATCAACCCAAACAACTAATTCAAGTAATCAACTCAAATAACTAATTTAAGCAATCAACCAAAACTACTAATTTAAGCAACAACAACAAGAAAAATAAATCTTCATTATTTAAATAAAGCGGTATTTAAATAATTAATACGACTAATCTTTTGGTATTAAACGGAGAGTGACGCAACTATTTATATTTTCTCGATCAACAATGCGCTAGTCCAAACAATCAAAAAGGTTTAATTATCAAAATAATTTAACAATGTTCATAATTTCTCTACCTATTAAATAAATAAGTAAATTAACAAATAAATAAATTAAATAAATAAGTAAATTAAATAAATAAGTAAGTAAATAAATAAAAAAAATTCATATTTTTTATACCTATTAAAATAATTAGAAATTAACTATTTTATTTATGTTTTATAATTTTAATTTAAATAAAAATAAATTATTAATTTAAATAACAACAAATTATTTATTTACCCAAATAAAGGATTCTATACCCAAATGGTGGACAAAGTGGTGGCCAACGCAGTGGCGGAGCCTGCCATCAATCCTTGGGGGGCGAGATTAAAAAGTTTAAAAGTTTGGGAGGCGATATTAACAAATTTAAAAGTTTGGGGGCTGGTCTCTATGTATGGTTACTGTTGCAGGCTGAAAATTTAAAATTTTGGAGGGGGCTGTGGCCCCCCTGGTCACTTCATAGCTCCGCCACTGGGCCAACGGGTGTGTGGCAGTGGAACGCATTGGTCGGTAGGTGGGTGGGTGCGTGGTAGTGGAATAACAGCGTCGTTTCCATTTTTCGTAGTGAGCGGCGGAAGATTTAGTATAAGAGGTGGCAACGGTGGCTGGTTGTGGCCTCTACTGCGTCGGTGCGTTGACGGTGGCTGGTTGTGGCCGGCGGTGGCAGAGAGAGAGAGAGAGAGAGAGAGTGAGTGAGTTGCGCGGCCTTAATTGGTAAGTAAACCTAGGTTGTCCGTCGAAACCTAGAATTAGTGAAACGGTGATGGAAGGAGCCGTCAATACCTGTGGTTTTCGATGGCTACCATCGTCGGAAACCTTTACTCTCTTTTTAAATTAGAAAAAAATCAATAATTAAGGCAATTAATTGTAATTTAATTTAATTTGGCATTAAATTATATACAAAATGACTAAATTAATTTAAAATTATAGAAATAAGGTAGTTTTAAAAAATTACCAATAATATAAAAATATAATAATACTAATAACATTTTATGCT
>NBIL01109462.1:0-14269 GCA_002752925.1 Viola pubescens var. scabriuscula | reverse complement strand
AAAATCATGTTCCGGGTCGGTTTTCAATCCAGTGTTCAAGCAAGCCAACCCAAGGTTAGTATGTGATTAAATAAAAAAGATTTAAAAATATATAAATATTTCATGAAAAAAAAAATAGATTAGGCTTTTATCCTTAGGTGACCAAGAAAAAAAAGGCTTGTGTTCTTCCGATTCTCTGTCGGGCTTGGTGGTGTTTTATGGGCTGGCATCTGATTTGGGCTTGAATGGACTTGTGTAGACTTGTAGTCCTGATGCCGCGCACATGTTTTGCTGTACAATATCTTCTTTGGGAACGCCAGGACAGAGCACAATAAGGCAACCAGAAGAAACAATCAGAATAGCCGGCACTCAATATGATAATCAAATAGGCAAAATAGGGGTTTTGGAATAGAACTTCTCGAAAAGCCAACCCTGTTTATATTTGCCAAACGGCTAAAATAGTTTTTTGGTTCTGAAACCCAACTTCCTGGGGTAGAACCAGACTCCCAAAGAGCACCTTAGCTGCTTGAAAAGAGATTTGCAGAATTTTTCGCAGCAATTTCTCAAGGGAAAACGAGAGAAACGGTTGTGGAGGTGGAGGTGGAGGTGGAGGTGGAGAACCTGGTGGGGGAAGCAGGACCAGGCCATGGTTTCAACTATGGCTTGGATGAATACTTTACTGTTACAAGAATGGAGTTGCGTGGAGGATGAGAATGAAGGGATAATTGGGGTACTTGAGGAGTGGTAAGGAGGATGAGGTTTTTTCTTGATTCTTGATGGCGAACGATGTTCTTTAGTGGTGGGAATGCAAAACAAATAAATTGGAAGTGGAATTGGTACAATAATTGTAACAAAGTATGAAAGAAATAAGATGAGACTTGAGATAATGATTTAGATCTGTCAAAAAAAAAAAAATAGATCTGCAAATTTAAAAAAATTATAAAATTTACTCTTTCATTTGTACCGGTACAAATTACTGTAGAATAAACTACTGTATTATATTTATAGTTTAGTAAAATTTATAATTGTGACCATGTGAGAGTATGTTAATAAAATAAAGCATGCAAATGAGCCACAAATTACATTATGATAGACTCTTGTGTTCGAGATCATTAAGTGAAGGCATGCACTTTATCTGTGAATGCTGCATTTAATTAAATAAGTTGTTGTTTGTTAGTCCCGTAAGGTAATTAAATCAATTTCCTCATGAAAAACCTCAATTGTTTACTATCCACTTCCTTAATACTTTATACAGATAGAGTTCTATGTGTAGTACATTATCGATGCAATCATAACATATTTTAATTTCTGCATAATATATAAGGAGACATTACGATCGACAAAAAAAATATCAGAGTTGCATTATTGAGGAGGGTCAACTCCATAATTTCATTAATCTAACAAATAAACCTTTGGGAAAAAAAACCTAATCATTAGTCAGTAGCAGGTAAGTGAAAGTAGTCATATTAAGTAACAACATGTAAGTGAAAGTATATTCTATACCTTTATGTTTGTGGGAAAACAACTAACATATTAGTTGCTATTCTTTTGAAATTAACAACTTTCACCTATATAATATAATGCAAAATTTTAAAATTGAATATAAAAAATGCCTCATTTAACAAAATCGTGTCAAAATGCAAGATTGGTCCTAAGTACACTAATCTCAAAGAAGCAAGTAAGATGCCCTTTATATGATATAACTACAATAGATATGTGTTTTACTATTCTTACATCCACGTGTCACTCCACCTTTCCAAATCCTTTCAACCCCCACTTTTCACAAAATGAGTTTTTGAAAAACAACACATTATTTCTAGTATACCCCATTAGAATCACTGCATGTGAGACCGCGCGATTGACATCCTTTGAGCCATCGTAAACTTCGTGATTTGGTAGATACATAATATTTAAAAATAATGTTGTAAAAAGAATAATTAATTATTAAAAAATACATAAAATAATAATCTACTCATATATTGTCTATAGTGTCTCATGTTCATATCTATCCAAATAGCAACAACGAATGTTTCTCTAATGCATTGATCAATACATCTTTTTCTCAATCTTCAATACGATTAATCTCATAGATGTTTGTTTTATAACATGAAATTTGCTGAAGAAAAAAGATTTAGAAATATTGATAAATTTTATTAAAATTAAAAATAACAAAGTAAATTATTTAAATTGACAAATTACCTCATCCATGAGGACGTGCTCCAAAGTTCACCGATCACAATAATTTGATATTGATACGTTGTCATATTCCATGATCCACTTGAAAGCACCGTTAAAAGTTAAAGTGTACATATATTTCTTATCATGTTTAGTATGATTTGATGCACAATAGTTTATCAACGGTTATGTGGATAATGCAATTTCTAACTTGTCCAAGTATTTTATTTTATCAATGTACTCACACATGCTTGCGGCTTAATAAGCCCAACAAGTGTCTGAAATAATTTTAAAAAAGAAATCATTAGATATAAAATAGAAATTAATTTAAAATGATATAATATGACCATCTCTTTGTCCAATCTTTCATGCAAACACACCCTTCAATAGTTTTTTTGTTGAGAATTTACATACAACAAACAAATAAATAAATATAGATAACAAAAACTATTTTAGAACCTAAAAAAATAAAAAAAATTAGCACAAGCAATAATTAATATTAAAAATAAGCAAATAATTAACTAATTATTACAAGCAAGCAAACAAAATAATTAACTAACTATTACAAACCACAAATAAATAAATAACTAACTATTACAACAATTAAATAATTATCTAACTATTACAACAATTAAGTAATTATCTAACTATTACAACAATTAAATAATTATCTAGCACGAAAATAAAGCGACGGGCTTAGCTAACTTGTCCGTTCTGCCATACCCAAATCAACAAAAATGAGACCCAAACCAACATACGTACCCATCAGCTCAAGACGGCAGACTCAAACCAAACCAGAGCCAAACACATCAGAAGTCCTTAATGGGCCGGCCCACTAACCCGAACCAACCCAACTAAACCCAGAAGCTAACCACCAACCAAACCCTAAAACATCATCTTCTTCTTCAAGATGCCACCGACCCCTCCACTGACCACTGCCGCAATAAAATTTGGCAACCCAACCGAAGGCCCAAATCGACCCAACAACCCTAACCCGAAACCAAACACCCACAACAACCCAAACCCAACCGGACACCAACAACAACCCAAAACTGACCGGATCTACTCAACCCGAACCTCAAGCCTTCGGATCCGCCCAAGATCACTACAAACAACACAACGCTCGACCTTAAACACACTTGAAACCTGAACCTCCAACACCAAACCAAACAAACTAACATGCGAACGATAACAAAACCTGAAAATAAATCACTTTAAAGAAATCAACAAGGCTCGCGACGGACACACCAAAGGACAGGTCGAAAACGAAAGAACCAGAAATAGGGGAAGCTCTGGTGAAAAAAAAAGATGATGTTGATGCTTGATTGAACGCTAATTTGATATAAAATCATTATCTAATGGGTTAATTGCAGAAAGGCTCCCTGTACTATCGCGGAAAATAGACTCCTCCCCTGTACTTATAAAATTTTATTCTGCCTCCCTTAAACTCGTGGTCAAGTGCAAAACCATGATCTCTGTTAGTCAAACTAATAGACCGTCCAAATTGACCCATGACAACCGGTTCCAAGCTTTTTCCTTCCCAGCTACCTCCTCTGACACCCTCTGCCATCCTTTCTTCATTTCTAACAACTTTCCAGCCTTAGATTCTATAGCAATTCTGTAAAGTGGAAAGGAATATTTGTGAATCAATGATCGAATACTTATGAATCATAACTTTGCTTTAGCCTTTACTAGGAATCCTTTTTTTTCTGTTTTTGTTCGTTCTTGGCCTGTTTCTTTTTATTTGCTTCTCTTAGTTTTAAACAAAAACTCCCTTTCACCTTAGTGTTTAAATCTAGTCTTTTATCTTGTTTTAAATCTAACCATTCTCTGTGGATCGATCCTCTTACCATTATTTGCAATCTTTTGTAGGTATTGATAAGTTGTATTTATTTTTAACGGATTCGACACCCATCAATGCTTTTCACAGAGAAGAGAAAAAGAAAGAAAGAAAAAATTACTCAGTAAGCTTCTGCCGAAATCTTGAGGGAGAGAGCTTCTGTGTTTAGTTAGTGTCATTTTTTTTTCGTGTCAAAAGGTCATGAGCATCTTCTATATTGAAAAAATTTAGGGCCACTACTAAATTAAAACTATATTTTTATATTAACATATAATGGCGTACAATGATATATAATAAAACAAAGATGATGAGTTTTAATTACATTTGGCGCATAAACTCAAATGATCATAATAGATAGATCAATAAGCTCAACACGTATCTAAAATAAGTTTTAAAAAGAATCATTAGATATAAAATAGAAATTAATTTAAAATAATATAATATAACCATCTCTCTGTCCAATCTTTCATGCGAGCATTCTCTTTAATAGTTTTTTTTATTGAGAATTTACATACAACAAATAAATAAATAAACACGGATAACAACTATTTTAGAACCTTAAAAAAATTATTTTTTTGCCTCGTGTCAAAATGTCATGTGTCTGTTCTATATTGAAATAATTTAGGGCCCACTACTAAATTAAAACCATATTTTTCTATTAAAATACAATGGCGTACAATGATATGTAATAAAACAAGCAGGATGAGTTTTAATTATATTTATGGCGCGTGAACTCAAATGATCATAATAGATCAGTCTATTATTTCTTTTTTATTTTAACTTAAACCGTAGACTTGCATTGCATGACGTAGCACTAAAAAGATGCCTGCTTGACGTTGTATCTAATTTAATCATTGACTGAACACACATCGAATCACACATAAATTTTTATTTTAAAAACTTTGATCTTGTTGACACTTTCAGGATTTTAGATCTTCTAACTTCGTGGCTCTTAGAAAAAAAATTGTTGATGTTGCATAGAATATGAGAAAATAATATAAAAAATTATGTGAACTATTTTTTTACCTTTCACTAAAAAATAATGTTGTATTTTAAAATATAAAATAAATTTGGTGTTATGTTGTATGACTTATCAACACGTATTTTAATTCCTAAATATTGTGACATAAAATATTTTGAATTTAAAAGCCACATAAAAGACAATATGAGTATAGCCCGAATATGATACTATATCAACAATCACCCAAAGTGTGATCATTTAACTAAATTGAAAACTCAAGGTCAGATTTGTGCATTGTCTACAAAACCAATAGTGAAATTATTGTTTATTTCTAAAATAATTTACTGATGTCGTCAAGGTACTAAAGACATGATATTTTCTTAGGATTACTTTGATAAATTTTGACCAAAGTAAATATTGGTTGTTCAACTCTAAAAAAAATGGCAATCGATGCAAGTTTATAATATAGAAAATCATAGCAAAATTGAGATTCTACAAGCCACATGAATTACTTCTGACTCCTAATTTATAAACCCAAAATTAACAAAGAAAATATGTGAGAGTAAGAGGAGGGAATGTTCTCACCGCTGGAAAGCAGAATCAGAAGCTCGAAAAAAATGATCAGCAAAGTCGGTGATATGAGGAAGTAGTCTTCACCAACCTTTTTAAACTTCACTGTGTCGTACCTTACTACCAATCCAAAATTCTTTCCACATGTAGTCTTTCTCATAGGAAGTTTTGAAACAATGTGACCTCTCCCTCCTTTCCTTACTCTCAAAGTTCATTAATGTCACGGTAGGAGCTCGTATGTCTTTACTGTCTTCTTTCGATCCACAATAGACCTCCCGTTAATAAAATTTTAGCATTCCGTAGATGTATTCACTCGTAACCTTTCTCCACATAAAGGTGATCATAAGTGGATTCTTGGTCCAAAGACACTTGGGGGTAAGCCAAATCCTATACTTTCATGCGTGAATGGAAATATTATTGCCCTAGCTGGTAGAAATTTTGTGAATACTGATAAAGTTCTGAATCCACTCTTTGAGGCCTTTAAAGATGGAAGGTGGGCTAAGCATACACAAATTCTCCCTTTTGCTATGTTTATCAGGATAGAGAACATCCCCGTTTTCTCTTTAACCATGCATAAGATGGTTTTGTCTCCTTTGGTTTGGAGTTATTTGACTTTGGTGGGAAGAGTTACGATAGAGTTTACAGTTATTGTGATGCTGATGATGAATGGAAGTTTATAAAAAATTGTACTAATACTCTTACTGGGAATTTCATCAGTTTAAGTGAACCTAATCGTGGTTATTCAAAGTGCATATTGGATTACATTTACTTGACTACTCATCAATGCGGTGGAGGCTTTGTTGTTTGTGGGTGTGATTTATTTTGTTCAGGAATAGGACACATTGGACACATTAGATTTTAAAATTGAATATATTATAAATAAAAATGAAACCTACCATAAGAAAATATTCTATACGTTACAAAACGAGTGTTACAATGTTATGAGAAAATGATTAAAAAATTATAATATTTCGAAAATGTCCGAGCATTTTGTGTGACCTATTTGAATGTTATTATTAATTGAAATGTCATTCATTGTAAAAAAAAATTGAAAAAATAACGGTAGTTAAATCTAATTAAGTATAAGAAAAGAATTTTTAGCCATGAAAGATAGATTTAAGGAAAATAAATTCTAATGAAAGTGACTCTTATTAATCAACATGACTCTTGATTCAACGCAACCTTTCTAAAAAGAAACCAACACAATTTTTTAAATAATAGATAATTAAGTATATTTTCACATGTCCATTCACTAAAGAATGCATCTATGAGTATAAATATTCACGAGAGAAAGCATACTTTCTTTATCTATAGAGAAAAAATGTAAAATAACTACAATTTCAAAATAATCGTGAAAGAGATATAAATGAACCGAAAGACTTCAAATTTATTGGTTATTAACTATCTCTTATTTATTTTTCTAATTTATTTCTTTCCTTTATAAACTGTTCTTCTTTTTCTTCTTTTTCCTTCTCCTTGAATCTTCATCATTGTAATTATGTTTAACATTTGTTGCTTTCCTTGCCATTATCTTAAGTCTTAAAAATGGAATTCGTTCGCATTTTTTTTCTTCACGCATATGATGCATGTAAATTAAATTAAGATAAACTAGTTAGTGTATACTAGCGATATTAGTTTTTTTCATTATACTTGTTAAATTTTTTTCTAAAAAATATATTTATCAGCTTATTGATTTAAAAAAAATAGAAAATAGTTATCATATGAATATATTTTCTAATTTTTTAAGATTAAAAATTTTCACATTTAAATAAAAAATAAAGACGAAAAGAAATACAAAGATTTTTCAGAAACATAAAAAATAGAAAAGGGAAAAGAATATTTTTTGTATGTTGGAAGATTCAAAGGTAGAGAAATTTGAGGGAAGGATGGGAATTGAGAAACGAGTTGTATCCAATTTTAGCCGCACAAATTAAACAAAGAAATTGGAGGGAGAGGAAAATTGTCGGGCATTAATCGGACGGTCAAGAAAAAAAGAAACCAAGAAAACAAAACACTGATCCACGAAGCGACAGACAGATACAGACAGGCAGTGTTCATTCATCTTGCTTGACCTATGAATGACGTGGCATCCGCTACTTCGTTCCTAAGTTTTGTTTTTATTTTTTATTTTCATTTTTTTTTTGAGGTCTTCCTTCCTTCCTTTCCTCCTCCGAAACGCCATTCTTAAATATTCCTATTACCCACAGTTCACTGCTCTCCAGCTCTCTCTCTCTCCTCTCTCTCTCGCTCTCTAATTCTCGCTCAATCATTCCATCAATCAATCATCAATAACTCTCTCTCTCTCTGCTCAAATCTCCAATCTCCAACCTCTCTGTTTTCCTCTTTTTCTTTTTCTTGTTTCTGTAAATATAATAGTAAATTATTAACAATAATAAAGAAAGAAAAAAAGATAATTCCTAATAAATTTCCTCGTTTGTATCCGAGAAATCTGGTTCTGTTCTATTTTGGTTGTGTAATACCGAGAAGAAAGGGCTCGGAAAAATCTTTTGGTCTCCTCCTCATCCTTCTGCTGCTGCTGCTGCTGCTGCTGGTGTCTTTTCTATTCCTTTTCGGCGCCACTAAATTTCTCGTATCGGATCTGCGTCTGCTATATACCAGGAGCTCCTTTTTCTGATTCCTTTTTTTTCTTCTTCATTTTCATTCGCCTTTAACCATTCTTGCACTTTCTGCTTACTCCAAAACCAATGGCTGCTCCACCTTCGTTTCAGAATCAGCAACAGCAACATCAACAACAGCATAAACGTAGTTCTCTATCTTTGCATGTCTCCAATTTTTTGAATTTCTGGTTCTTGTTTCTTTTGCTTTCGTATCATTGAACAAAAACAACGTTGTTAGATCTGACAAGATGGTATATTTTTTCAAAACAACTTATTTTATTAGCTATTGTCATGGATTCTCTATTTCTGGTTTTGAAACTTGGTGATTATGTAATAACTTTTTTTTTTTTGGTTTCTTTGTAAGAATTTGTGTTCTTTCTCGTTATGTGTTCTTCTAAACCTTTGACTTTGTTCCTTGTTTTTTCTATTGTCTGTATCAGCTATTGAAGAAATTATGGGGAATCTTGCTGTTGATCCTTCTCAACAACCCAAACACTCTAACGCGGTATCTATTCCTTTCTTATCTACCCATTCAATTACTCTCTTTTTTTCTTAGCTAAACCTTCTTTTTTATTCAAGTATGTATGAATATGTCATACAAAATATTGCAAAATTTAATCTGCCATGGATCAAATATACTGTAGAATAAGCATACTACAAGGTCTTTATCAATTTCATGCATGCAATTGCTTTGCTTGATCTGTGGGACAAAACAATCATGTTTAATTTGGTCATATGGCGCCTGTAACTTTACTGAGATGGTGCTGGGTTGATGAAGTTATGAATCTGGATTTTGAAAATTTTAGGTTTCTTCTAAAGACGATGCAACATCATGTATATCATCAGCTGGAGATGCAACAAGCAGCGTCAGAGAAAGCGATGTGGATCATGATTCTCTTCCGACTGATCAAGGCCTGGCTTACCCAGCTGGTGGCTACTATGGATATTACTATCCAGGTTTGTACCAATGCAATGGACAAGATTCATTTGGTTTTACATGTGGATTTTGTTTATTAATCATGTATGTATATTTTTCTCCTCTTACCAAAGTATTTCCTCAGGTTATGATGGGAGTTTCCAAGGGCCAGACGATCAAGTATACTATATGGCTGGTGATGGAACTGAACTTCAATACCCCGTAAGCATCCTAATCTACTCTTCAGCAAATAATGATCTGATGCTGCCTTTTGTTTTGCCCTTTTCAATGTGTCAGTTTTTATCTTTTTATTCCTGTGCTTTTGAGGTTCCAAAGACTTCCTTTGAAAGTCTTTTAAGGGGGGGAAGAGTAGAGAACAGAATATTATTCCAAAAACCCATCCTCTTCAATCACCATCTTACACTCGAGTGCATCAAGCGTCTCTTAAATTTCATTTCTTTGTGGCCTCTCTCCCTCGGCGGAGGTGATAAGCAGCTATAGGAATTTCCTAATTACTAATATGGGTCATGATTGCTGTAGTGGGACTTCATTCTGCTGGTTTCTATAGTAAAAATTGCATTGTTTGTGAATAATATGAAATCATGCAAATGGTTATATCGAAAAGGGATGCATTATAGCTGCTGCTTTTATTAGAACTACGGCTAGAATAATGTTAATTGTAATGCAATTCATATATCCTCTTTTTACAACTTGAAGCACTCGTCCTATTGATTTTTCATGATATCATAGTAGTGATTATATTCTAGACATTACTGTATCTCCATACTTGTCCATTTCACATTTGATCTGACATGCAATTACATTTTATTTAGGTTGTGCAAGCAGATAATGGGTCTTTGATCTACTTCATGCCAGGAATACACCCTGCTTACAATCCTTATGCAGCCTACTTACCTGTAACTATGGTTGGTGTTGATGGACAATATGCCAGTCAACCACAATTCTCAGCTAGCCCTGTTTTTCAACCATCTATTGCTTCCCCTGGGTATATGCCAACTCCTCTTCCTTATGGAGAATTCATGCCATCACCCTACCTGTGGGATCCGTCAATGTTTGCTGGGGATGGAACAAATGGAAATGGCTATACTGGAATGCTGGAAATTCCAGGTTCTAAACCTCACATGTCGTCAGCCAGCCGTACGCGAACTGCTCCCTCAAAAAAGCTGCCTTCTGACTTCAGCAATTCAGTAGATTTGAAGAGCTCCCATCTGATGTCGGACACATCATCTGGCTATGGTGCACGCAACCAATCAAAAGCAGGGGCCAAGGTATTTTAGTTCTCTGTATTTCATATTATGCCACTCTTCTGAGGCTGTTTTGCTGACTTTTCCCTAACTTTCAGCCGTCACAGAATGTCTCTGCGTTCCATTCAGATGTTATGGGCAAAGGTTATTATCCAGTTCCCAAGTTTGCCTCATACAATCAAGGGAAGGGTTCAACGCTCCATACAAACAGTACGGTTAAATCAAATGTGGGAGCTTGGAGCAGCAATGAAAAGCCAAAAAACAGAAGTAAGACTAATAGCATCAGTGATATTGGGTTGACCAATGAGCAGACTTATGATCCTAGGACTGGCACAAAAGGTTCTTTGACTTTTGGAGTTGATGCTGCTGATTCTTTGGTTACTGATGGGAAAGGAAACATTAACAGCCATACTTCTGTAGTAAGGAGGGATCAATACAACCTTCCCGACTTTCCAACCAAATACGATCATGCACTTTTCTTTGTGATCAAATCTTACAGTGAAGATGATATCCACAAGTGCATCAAATACAATGTGTGGGCTAGTACTCCTAATGGAAATAAAAGGCTGGATACTGCTTATCATGATGCGCAACAGAAGATGGCATCAGCAGGCAGCATTTGTCCTGTCTTTCTCTTCTTTTCGGTAGGTTCTAGAATTTTACTATAATAATAATTCCAATGCTTAAGTTCTTACCCATCATATCCTTCATATGGCTAAAGCACTTCCAAATGTATTCTTCATCTCTAGGTAAATGCAAGTGGCCAGTTTTGCGGAGTAGCTGAAATGACTGGCCCTGTTGATTTTGGCAAGAGCATGGATTTTTGGCAACAAGACAAGTGGAACGGTTTCTTTCCAGTTAAGTGGCACATTATTAAAGATGTTCCAAACCCGCAGCTACGACATATAATACTCGAGAATAATGAGAACAAACCTGTAACTAACAGCAGAGACACACAGGAGGTTTGTGTCCGACTATTCAGCATTAGTTTTGTTGTCTTTTTGTGACTAATTTCATCCTATATGAACTATTCTTAACTTTTTAGCTTTATTTTTCCAGGTCAGATTTCCTCAGGGTATTGATATGTTGAAGATATTCAAGAATTATGTTTCAAAGACGTCTATATTGGATGATTTTGATTTTTATGAAAGCCGCCAGAAGGTTATGCAAGAGAAAAGACCTAGACCATTGTTTCCTAAACTTGACCCCAAACAGGTTTAACAGCACTTCTTTCTTTGATTAAATAGTTGTCAGTATTTTCTCTTCACTGTGTAGTTCTATTCCCCTCGATATGTTATGCAATGTTATAGCGTTGGCCATGTTGCCGCATCATCTTTTATTTTGAAGGATTGAGAATCATGTCTTGTCTGGACCAATGAATAATATGGCGATTTGATTCTCTTTGCATACAATATAAACAAGAATAAAGTAGGTTCCATGAAAAAAAAATAGTGATGGTGGAGAGTGTTGTGCTTTGGAGAATTGGATCTGGGTTTGACTTTATTCTGTTCTAAAGGAAGTAGACATGATACGGTTGTAAAATAAATTTTATTAAGAATAACATGTGTTGTCCACAAGTTGATTTGTATGAGTAAAAAGCTTCTGTAACTTGTCTATTAGGTTCATCAACCACTGTTTCATCTGTTTGTTTTTTTTAACTTAGTTTGTCAATTCTTTTTTGTCCGGCAGCCGAAGGCAGATGAATTGATTGTTGGATTTCACTCGGTTGATACTTCTGCTGGGAAAAACATGGTGGAATCTGAGGTTGGTAAAAAAGCGACAGGATGAAGGAAATTTTACCTGACGGGGTGCTGTTATCAAGAGAGCATTTGCACTCGGAGCCGTGACTATTGGAGCCTGATGCAAATCTTTGCCTAATTGGATTTTGAAAGAATGCGAATGCGAATGCGCTGATTAAAAAGAAAAGGAGCAATAAAAAAGAAGATACTTTGTGTTGGTACTTTGAAGATACTTTGTGTTGGTACTTTTTAAGACTTGATTTTTGCACAGAAGAGAAGGTGGATTGTTCGACTGGGATCGTATTTGCTGTACCATATGAGACGCCAATGGTCGCCAACTATTGAAGCGAGACCGGTTGTCGTAGAGTTTTTAGTGTTGACCCTCTTGTTTTCGTCATTTTTTCTGGTAATTTTTGTGTTTCATTGCTTTTGTGATGTCATTTCTCCTTTTAGTAGTAGTAGTGGTGGTAGTAGGATGGTCATATGATGTACGCGCCCTTCCACTCAGGTGGGGTAGTGTGTAGTGTAGGGGCAGCAAGTAAAGTAGCAACTTGCATTAGTGGGATTCCATTTGGATTTAGGCTGAATCCCTGGAAAAATAGAAAAAAGAAAACTTAAAATTGTAGTTTGATTATTTCAAGAAAAGAAAATGTGAAAAAAGAAAAAAGGAAAAAAAATTAGAGACTACTATCTGTTTGTGCATACGTACCCATATCATATTAAGCGGCTCAAGTATCTGGGTTGATTGTGCTTTTTTTTGTTCTTCATAAGCAAGAGCGGAGGCGAGATTTAAATTTGGGTATGATTTCCTACTATATTGATTGTGTTCACTATTTTTTTTATAAATAAATTAAGGTGTTATGGATAGGTGAAAATGGTCTGGGTTTGGGTTATCGACCTGCTGGTTGGTCTCTCTCGTGAAAAATATAACAGGTGAAACAAGAGAAGAGATTACCTGGTCAAAGAGGAGGAGAGCATTTGCATACAAGATTATAATTAATTTAGGGTTTGGCTTTGTTTATTTCTTGCATTTTTTTAGTTTTTTCTATAAAAAAATAAAAGGCTTAATGAAACAAGTGATTCCTACATTTGTAAAATTTTCTTCTTTTTTGAAAAGGGTAAAATTATATTTTATAAGTTTCTGATTTTTCTTATTTTTTAGAAATTAAAAAAACTATTTTTCTATATTCTTATCCCGTGTGGCATATTTGTAAATTAAATTTTTAAACTGACGTGGACTTACCCATTAAAAAATATTTTTATCCCACGTGGCATAAGCTAGAGTGTGAGCGCTAATTGCTGACATAACAAAGTGAATCCACTTGATGCTAAAAAAATATCTTTTTAATGGGTAAGTCACGTCATCAATGACACATGAATTATTTAAATTTTTTTTAATATACAAATATGACACGTACCATAAGAATATAGAAAAATAGTTTTTTTTAATTTCTAAAAAATAAGAAGAATCAATTTTGTAAATACAACGACCTCTAAGGTTCAATTTTACAAACGTAGGAATGTAATGTGAAACGCAAGAACTCTTGTGCTTTAAATGTGCAAACTTAGAAACTCGTGTTCATTAAGCTAGAATAAAATAAGGGTTATTGAAAAATTTGGCACCTGCACTCGATTTAAATAACTCATTTAGCACCTCCACTCATTTTGTGTTTTAAATGGCACATCCACTCAAACGAAATGTCACATTTGGCACCTCCCCCTAACACCATTACTCACCCACCTTTAACTGTCTACGTGGCATGACACGTCAGACGCCACGTGGCGACGATGCTGACGTGTCATGCCACGTCATCAAACCAGACCCGTTTTTTTTTTATTAAAATGGGTCGGTCAAACGACGCGTCGTTTAGGGTCATTGCATTGGACTGAATGAACGACGCGTCGTTCAGTCTAATGGGAATGGGTCACATGAATGACACGTCGTTCATGTTAAGTTGATTTTACCCAAGTCTGACGCGATTTGCTTCTTCTCCGTTCCTGTTGCAATCGCCATTTTCTCCTTTCTTACCTCAGTAAACCCTAACCTCCAATTGCAATTCAAGTCTCATTAAGCTCCATATGCATTAGATCTAGTAGGCCATGCATTTCTTGAAGAGACGGTGATGTGTGTTTTATTTGTATTCATGAGTAGCTTTAGGCTTCAGCATTGATATGGTGCTCTTCGTTGGTGCCCCACTCTCACATT
>NBIL01109454.1:0-21989 GCA_002752925.1 Viola pubescens var. scabriuscula | reverse complement strand
TTTATATAATATTTTAGATTATTTACAAACAATTGGTGTGACGACCACGTTGGTAAGAATGTTTTTGCCATAATTCTTAAGCTTTTAAAACACAATTTATTTTTAAAAACTACTGAGGATGGTTCACCCTTCGTAAAAAATTACAGAATTCAAATCCAGATTAATCATTAAGTGAATCGGTAAAATCTCAAAGGGCGATAAAAAATGCGAACCTTTTTTTTTTAAATTCAAACATAAACAGGGACTGAATTTTTTTTAGTGGGTCAGGAAAAAATTATACTTAATTAAGTAAAAATCAAAACATCAAATAATTACAAATTTAAGTAAAATTCATTACAATTCTAGAAATATAACTCAATAATAAAACAAAATTACAATTATCCGAATTACAGAACTCGAATTCATATTAACCAATAAATGAATTGGATTACTGAGTAGAAAAAAAAAAGGTTTGTAACTGTTAGTACTTTTTAAATGCAGGAGCTACTTTACTCTTTAAATAAAAGAAAATGTTGATTTAACATTTTAGTTTTTTTAGGAAGACCATCTAAAATTTAGTTTTCATATTTAGTGCCGATTAATTCTAATTCAAATCGGTAAGATTTTAAAGGGCGATTTCTACGATGATTAAAATATTATTTTAAAATAAAATGGTGATTAAAATGTGAAACTGGATAATTTTATCAAATCAAAGCTAATTTTCTCACCCATTTAGTTTATACTTATATCTTTTTAGTGATTTGTACATAAAAATATCAAAAAATAATATATATATATTTTTTTTGAAATTTCAGTGGAATCAATCAGCTGACTTCAGTCAATGCTTGACTTCATCCCTGAACACAACACTATGCTTAGAACATGAGTAGACAGTAAACCTAAGATCTCATATTTACTGTACTTCTTTTCTTTTGTTGTTAATAATGTCATCAACTCAACCTCGATAAACCAAATCCCATCCCACTCTCGATGCCGCGTCATCATCATCGCCTTCGGTGATTGGACTGCTACCGTTGTCAGAAGGTGTTACGTCCCACTCAACAAAAAAGAAAGTAATTAAATTTGGAATTTTCGAATTTGGGACAATGCAAGCCGACCATCAGGTCCCAATCCCAGGACTAACTTAAATAATAAATATACACCTTAACCCCTTATTACCCTTAGCTTTTTGTTAAATTACCAAATCTGCTTATTCGCGCACGGTTCTGGGGTTTTACTATATTGGGCCCACGACAAGTGAATATTTACCTACTGTTGATAGGTGAAATAGTAGTAGTGAATTAAATGAACAGTAAGGACAAAGATGTCAATTTCCTCCTAAGCAAAACGCCAAAACGGCAACTTTTTTCCAATTTTAAAAAAGCTTTTCATCACCCAAGAATCTGTACTTTTTTTCCTTCTTTCGGGTTACCTTTTTCTCTTTTGAATTTCGAATCACTTTTCCCTAAGAAGTCCTTTGCGGTGATTGGTTTAATTCATAGAGCCATTCTGTTCGTTAGCATCCAAAGGGGTAGTTTGTTTGACGAACTTGCCCGTAGATGTAAAATATACTACCGGTAATATATTTTTACCTTTTTTAACTGTTGCATTCCATCTTTTTGAATTAAATCCATAGACTAAGAATACAAATCTGAGACTCAAATGTGTTGAAGACATAGAGAAAGGGCAAAAAGGTTTTTTTGCGTAAATTCAAAGCCACGTTTCGTCTTCCGCAACCAGAACTCTCAGTGGCACTCTCGTAAAACAAGAAAAAACTAGTCCCACTTTGGCAAAACAGAGTTACAGAATCCATTCCTACCAGTAGCTAAAAACTACACTTAAAATTAAAAAGAAGAATAATAAAAGTTTATTAGTAATTCAAATTAATTAAATTTAAATTTAAATTCAGTAACTACCATTCACACATACCATACAGTACAGTACATGGAATCATGGATGGATACATCCCTGCTTCACTGCTCTACTGAAAGAGTAAAGAGAGACCAAAGAGCAAAAACCAAAACTCTCTCATCTCCACTTTTTTCCAATTTTGAAAGCTTTTCTTCCATCCTAAGTTCCTAATACTTTCCATCAATCATCCTTTCTTGCTCCTGCTGCTCTTTCTCTCTCTAGGTACTCTCTCTCTCTAGGTACTAACATGCACTTCATACACATACATACATGATACAGTCATGTAACTTGCTCTCTTCTTGTTCATTCTCTGCAGATGCTCTCTCTTTCAGCTTAAACTTAGCTTATTAAGCTTCTCTTTTCCGTTCGTCTCTGCTCGGTAACTTCCTTCTTCTCTGTTTTCCCGTTTTTACCCTTTCGTCTGCTCTGAACTTCATTTTTGTGATTTATTGTGGTTTTTGTTTGCTTTGATATCTTGTGCAGGGAAGGGAAGTTCACTCATGGCCAGCTCCTCACGTGGCGGTGGCGGCGGCCTTGGGATGGATCAGGCCACGCCGCCACAGTCTCAGCCACAGCGGCGGATCACGAGGACGCAGACTGCAGGGAATCTAGGAGAATCTATTTTCGACAGTGAAGTAGTGCCATCTTCGCTTGTAGAGATCGCCCCCATTCTTCGTGTTGCTAATGAAGTTGAATCTAGTAACGCTAGAGTTGCTTATTTATGTAAGTAAACTGAAGAGAAAGAAGCTAAAAAGCAACATTTATTTTGAATAGTTTGCTTCATTTGTGTATGTTAACTTGATTTTGTGTAGCTTGTTTGTGTGTGCAAGTTTTGCTTAAGCCACATTTTTTAGGTTTTGCTGCTAAATAAGCGGCACATAGTTTATTTTCTCTGTTGGGGTTAAGTATTTTGATGTTATAAGCTGCATAGGTTGATGTCATTGGCATTTGTGATTCTAAATGTAGGTCGGTTCTATGCATTTGAGAAAGCTCATAGGTTGGATCCTACCTCTAGTGGAAGAGGTGTCCGTCAATTTAAAACTGCGCTGCTTCAGCGTCTGGAAAGGGTAAGTGGAGTAGTTTCCCCTTCATTTATACTTGTTAGAAATGCTTTCATGTACTGCAAAGTCTTCACGCAAGCTATCAGAACACTGCTTGTCAATTTAGTCATTCTGCAAAGGCAACTATGTATGAGTTCGACAACGATTTTTTTACACAATTCATGCATGCATGTAGCAAAATATCATTCTTGCTTATTTCTTTTTCACCATTCAGGCAATTGTAATAATGTTATATTCCTGCTGTTTCCACTAAAACTTCCTTTAAATGCTCTTCAGGAAAATGATCCCACTTTAATAGGAAGAGTGAAGAAAAGTGATGCACGAGAAATGCAGAGCTTTTATCAGCATTACTACAAAAAGTATATCCAAGCATTGCAAAATGCTGCTGATAAAGCTGATCGGTATGTTATTTAACATTCTCTATGGTATACATTAACAATAAGCTTGCTGAGAGATTATTAACTTTTTGACACATTTTTTTATGCCAATCCAGTGCACAACTTACCAAGGCCTATCAAACTGCTAATGTTCTCTTTGAGGTTTTGAAAGCTGTTAATATGACACAATCTATAGAAGTTGATCGTGAGGTAAAAACCATGTGATTTTATTACAATATCTTCAGCTGATTTGTTGTTGATATCGTCTAATCTGATGGTGCATATCTGCCGGATTCCTTCATGGTCTAATATAGAATTCAATTCCTACTCGTTGTTATGATATAATGTAATGATTTTCCTTGTTGTATTTGAAATTTGTGCAGATTTTAGAAGCTCAAGATAAAGTTGCTGAAAAGACTCAGATCTATCTCCCTTACAATATTCTTCCACTTGATCCTGACAGTGCAAACCAAGCAATTATGAGATTTCCTGAAGTATGCTTCCTTGTTTATGACTTCATCTTTGCTTTTTCTGACTTTTTTCTGCTATGGTTCTTGTTGATAATCGTTTTGATTTGCAGATTCAAGCTGCTGTTGTTGCTCTGCGTAACACAAGGGGCCTTCCTTGGCCCAAGGACTACAAGAAGAAAAAAGATGAAGACGTTTTAGACTGGCTTCAAGCAATGTTTGGGTTTCAGGTGAAGCTATTATAGAGGACTTTTTTATAATAGTTTGGATCTTCCACTTCTTTATTCTTGCATATCAGTGTAGGATGATTAGGCGCTCCACAAGTTTTTCTCTTTACTTGTTTTGATTGGGTATGTATTCAATTTGCAGAAAGGTAATGTGGCAAACCAAAGGGAGCACTTAATCTTATTACTTGCTAATGTGCATATTCGACAACCGTTTCCGAAGCCCGATCAACAACCTAAGGTTTGTTGTTTTGAGATCCTCTTGTTACATAGAAAACAGTTTTTCTAAGAAGAAGAAATTGGTGGGGAAAAACATCCCTATGGACTATATATGTATTTCCTCTCCAACTGACTGGAAATTCCAACATTTATCCTATAGAGAAGCAAATTGGTGGAGAGTAATATCCTTACTGTTTATGTCCGTATTTTCTTTCCAGCTTAGGAGCACATCCAACTGTGTAGGATTTCCTTGTAGTGTTTTTAGGTTCTCTTTTCTCTTTTTATCCAGCAAGTAGCCTTCTGATATTGTGTTTAAAAGTTTTGTTTGATATGACACAACCATCAAATTGACGTTGGTTTGCCAGTTAACAGATTTGTTAAAAATGAAAGCTGCTCTGCTTTTCTTTTCTATTTGAGATCATGCCAGTTCATTTGATGAATATTGTATTTAAACTGGACTTTATGTTTTCCCCTATCTGTGATGCTTGTGTGTTTCTTTGTTAGCTGGATGAGCGTGCACTGAAGGAGGTGATGAAGAAACTTTTCAAGAACTACAAAAAATGGTGTAGATACTTGGACAGGAAAAGTAGCCTCTGGTAAGAATGCTCAATCTATTATTTTTGAAATAGATAGTTTCCTCATTGGTGATTATTGCTTTTATTGTTTATTTTGAGTTGTTATTTATCATCAGAATTATTATTATCATTTATTGTAATTAGTATGTGAAGGCAATGGTTGATTACCATTTTATAAGATTGTTGAAGAATAACCACTATGCTAGCATTTGGTTTGCATAAGAGGTCACTGACACAGATAGCAAAGAGCTTATGTGTACCTTCTGTCTACTTTTTCTTGTGCTTCCCATCCTTCTGCTTCTATTTTTTGCATTTCATTGTAATTAGTATGTGAAGGCAATGGTTGATTACCATTTTATAAGATTGTTGAAGAATAACCACTATGCTAGCATTTCGTTTGCATAAGAGGTCACTGACACAGATAGCAAAGAGCTTATGTGTACCTTCTGTCCACTTTTTCTTGTGCATCCCATCCTTCTGCTTCTTTTTTTTGCATTTCATTGTTTATTCTTATAGTGATGCTACATTCATTCTTTCTTGCTTTCTGAATCGGCAGGTTACCTACCATACAACAAGAGGTGCAGCAACGTAAATTACTCTACATGGGTCTGTATCTCTTGATATGGGGGGAAGCTGCGAACTTGAGATTCATGCCCGAGTGTCTCTGCTATATTTATCATCATGTATGATTGAAGATAGTCCATGCCTCTTATCATTGCCCTAATCTCTTTTGCTTCTTATCACTGCTTTGAGATATTCCCGGTGCCATTTTTTTTTTGGTATTTTCTCCATATCACATTAAGTGTCATGCTTCACATTTCATATTTGGACGAGTAAACAAACGGATATTTAATGCAGTGTCATGAAACAAATTTTGTTCTAAACTGGCTTTAGATCACATAATTTAGCCATTTTCTTTAATTATTGCTCATCATTGCACTATAATTTGCTTACCCACAACCTGTTCAGTATCCCAAAAATAAAAATAATGTTCAGCAGGAAATTCATTCAGAAGCCAGACAATGCTAAAAAAACATTTTTGAATGCTTGCTGAGAGCTGTGAACTGAGATGTATTTTTTCTCCTGTATCTTGCTTCAGTTTCCAGTGCATTAGTCGAAACGGTTTACTTAGTTTTTGCTATTGATAGATGGCATTCGAGCTGTATGGTATGCTAGCGGGTAATGTCAGTCCCATGACGGGAGAAAACGTTAAGCCTGCTTATGGAGGTGCAGAAGAGGCGTTCCTGATAAAAGTTGTCACTCCTATCTATGATGTGATTTCCAAGGTGGTGCATGCACTTCTTCTATGACACATTGAAGTGTTATATGGTTTTGGGTTAATTTATTCATTCCATTATTTGATTGGCCTTTGATAGGAAGCTGAAAGGAGTAGAAAAGGGAGATCAAAGCATTCTCAGTGGAGAAACTATGATGATTTGAATGAGTATTTCTGGTATGAGTCTTCTGCTCTTATGGTGCTCTTCTGCATGTGTGTATATGTGCATATCTGTTCTCAGATGTGTCTACAAGTTTAAATTGATCAAAATTATCCCTTCATAATTTCAGGTCAGTTGATTGTTTCCGGTTAGGTTGGCCAATGCGAGCAGATGCTGATTTCTTTTGCTTGCGACCTGAAAAGGACCAGTTTGAGAAAAATGGGGTAAGCAAATGACTACTGCTTACATCCGTACTTTCACTTTTCCATCTGCTTGCAGTGCATAATCTTAACATTTGATGTGTATACTTGACTAATTGTTTTCCACCATTCAATGTGTCAAGTTCATTGCCAATTACACTAGCCAACATGTGTTGTTTTTTTCTTAGATGGAACATCTCTATATTTTGTTTCAACTAGATGTTAGTTTGAAAAAAAATAGTTTTATTGGCTGGTTAATCGATTTGCCGTTATGGTATTCAGGATAGCAAACCAGCCTACAGGGATCGATGGTTGGGGAAAGTTAATTTTGTTGAGATACGGACATTCTGTCATGTCTTTAGAAGCTTCGATCGGATGTGGACTTTCTTTATTTTAAGCTTACAGGTATACTCAGTTCTTCTTTGATAACTTAGTTTGGCATCTCTCTAATTGATCTGAGTGTTATTTTTTTGAACTTTTGTGGTAACATGGCGCTGATGTCAACTGAATGATTTAAGGCTATGATTATTATTGCTTGGAATGGCTCGGGAGAATTAAGTGTAATCTTTGAGGGCGAGGTATTCAAGAAAGTGTTGAGTATCTTTATAACAGCTGCCATAATAAAGCTTGGGCATGGTAAGCGGGAACCTAGTCAAATTGTTGCAATATTGAAGTAGTAGTCTTTAGTTTTTCTATTCTTTTCATTTAAGTCTTTAATTATTTTGATTTCTGTCAGTGGATGCTAATTTGAGACGTTTTTTTTGTATATATATCTGTTGCAGCTTTCCTTGATGTAATCCTCATGTGGAAAGCACGACGCATCATGTCATTTCATGTGCAGTTGAGATATATTCTGAAGGTTGTCTCAGCTGCTGCATGGGTAGTAATCCTACCTGTTACTTATGCTTATAATAATTGGAAGAATCCTTCAGGAATTGCTCAAGCCATCAAAGGCTGGTTTGGCCATGGCAGGAATGCAAGTAGTCCGTCTTTGTTTATTTTGGCTGTTGTTATCTACTTGTCACCAAATATGCTGTCAGCTGTATTGTTCCTTTTTCCCATTGCACGTCGGTTCCTCGAGAGGTCACACTATAGGATTGTGATGCTCATGATGTGGTGGTCACAGGTATGCGGATAGCTTTTGAACCAACCCTATACATCCCTTGTCATTTTTTAGCTTAATTGCTTTGTATGAGTTTTGTGTGTCTTTTTCTTTAATGTGTTTATCAGTAATCCTATTTATTAATGCCTGCATTTGATATGTTGCAGCCTCGTCTGTATGTTGGGAGGGGAATGCATGAGAGTGCTTTCTCTCTCTTCAAGTAAGTGTCCATTATTTAATATATGTGAACTACCAACTTCAAATTTGCAATTCTTTTTACTCTCTTTCTTGGAATATGCAGGTATACGATGTTCTGGGTTCTTCTTATAGTAACGAAGTTGGCATTTAGTTTTTACATAGAGGTTTGCCTTTTGTTGATACTTGGCTATCTTTTTTTTCTATGAAAATACAATCCCTTTTCACTTCCTGCAGCTATTGTTCCTGATTGCAGATAAAGCCCTTAGTTGGTCCAACAAAAGCTATCATGAGTGCTCGTGTAGTTAAGTTCCAGTGGCATGAATTCTTTCCTCGTGGTAATTATTATAAAGTCATAATTTCATATTCTATGCACTTACAATGTTTGACAGCTGGATTTATGATTCTATTTTTTACTTTGCAGCAAAGAACAATATTGGTGTCGTGATTGCTCTCTGGGCCCCGATCATTCTTGTATGAGCTGTTCCGTTTCATTAGTAATTTCTTGCCTCATTTGATTTCAACCAAATCAGAAGTTCTAATACAGCAGGTTTTCTAGGTATATTTTATGGACTCCCAGATATGGTATGCTATATTTTCCACAATATTTGGAGGGATTTATGGGGCATTTCGACGCCTGGGAGAGGTTAGCAATAAGTTCTCTTTCATTCCATGGTTAACAGTTTCTGTGAGCACATTAAATCTCTGCTTTGTTTGTGTGTGCATTATCTTCCATATTGAACGTTGAATAGCTTAGCCAACTTACTATTAACCATCTTGCAATTTGCACTTAGCAAATCAGGCTTCATATGGCAAAACTCTTACCTCCTTAACTGAATAAATTCTGTTTTATGGCTAGCTTTCTGTTCATATAGAGCCTCCATACTGTGATCCCACTTTGACGTTGGTTATTTTGTAACATTGTTCTGTTAGATTTTCCTCATGAGTGGAGGTTGAATCTTCTTTTTTTCACAAGCTTTCTTGAATTTTTTTCTTCAGGGAATTAGGTTGAATCATTGCTTTGCTGTTTATATTTTTTTTGGGACACTGATCTAGTAGATGTTACTATATTATGATTATATTATGTCTTTTTTATACCTCTCTTGTAATTTTGGAAGTTATGTATGGTGGTGACCTCAAGTTTTCAAAATGAGGATATCATTTTCAGTTGCTGCGCCTTGAAACTGTGGGTGGTTGTAGTTGATTTAACTACTTTTGATTCCAGATTCGAACTTTGGGAATGCTTCGGTCCCGTTTCCAGTCATTACCTGGTGCTTTTAATGCTTGTTTAATTCCTAATGAGAAGAGTGCGCCGAAGAAGAAAGGACTCAGGGCCACCTTATCTCGCAGTTTTGCTGAGGTTAGACTTTAGCCATACTTCTTTCTAAATTGGTTTATTTTATTGTAATTTTCTTATGAAAGCTCGGTGTTTGCACCGCAGATCCCATCTAACAAAGAGAAAGAGGCAGCAAGATTTGCTCAGCTATGGAACAAAATCATCAGTAGCTTTAGAGAGGAAGATCTTATAAGTGATAGGTAGGATTGCTGGATGCTTGTTTGCTCTAGTTATGTCTGAACTTTTATATTATTTTAATCCTGTTTAATTTCAGGGAAATGGACTTGTTGCTTGTTCCATATTGGGCAGATCGTGATTTGGACCTTATACAGTGGCCTCCATTTTTGTTAGCTAGCAAGGTTTCTCCTGTGCACTTGATTTGTACACCTGTAACATAGCAAGTCAAGATACTAAATATATTTTTTACAGATCCCAATAGCTTTAGACATGGCCAAGGACAGTAGTGGCAATGATAAAGAGCTGAAAAAGAGGATTGCGTCTGACAATTACATGTCCTGTGCTGTCCGTGAATGCTATGCTTCTTTTAGGAATATCATTAAGTTCCTAGTTCAAGGGGACCGTGAAAAAGAGTGAGTTTCTGTATTTTTATGATGTGAATAGTGTTAATGAAAAAAGGAAAGATAGCCTACTTTACAACCTTTTTTCACCTAAATTTTTTTTTCACCGAGATTTAGAATTAGATCAATCATATTGTTGATTCATCTCTATGCATCTCTTGATGCACTTCTCCAGGGTAATTGATTTTATCTTTTCCGAAGTTGACAAACGCATAGAAGCAGGTGATCTAATAACTGAATACACAATGAGTGCTCTGCCTGCTCTCTATGATCACTTTGTGAAGCTTATCAAATACTTGGTAATATTCCAATTCCCTTACTGATTACTGTTACTTCAACTTTGAGTGGTGAGAAGCGCTAATTGATAAGTTCAATTTGTGTAGACGGATAACAAACCAGAAGAGAGGGATCAAGTTGTTATTCTCTTCCAGGACATGTTAGAGGTTGTCACAAGAGACATAATGATGGAGGATCATATATCCAGGTTCAGCTTGTGGTAGTTCTTTTTCCGTATAAATGAAACTTGCGCTTCTGAGGCTCTTCCTTATGTTATTTCCTTTTCAATAGTTTGGTAGATTCAACCCATGGGGGGGTTGGACACGAGGGAATGATTCATCTGGAACATACATATCAGTTATTTGCATCCTCTGGAGCTATCAGGTTTCCTATTGAACCAGTGACTGAAGCATGGAAAGAAAAGGTGCTTATCTCCCAGAGATATGTTAAATATATATTATATTTATTTATGTACATGCAACACTTATTTAGTAAAATAAAATGAATGGGCACACATAAATATGCACTTATACATGTATCATCTTATGTTTGCAGATCAAGAGGCTTTTTCTTTTGCTTACAACAAAAGAATCTGCCATGGATGTACCATCCAACATAGATGCTAGGAGGCGTATTTCTTACTTCTCAAATTCTTTGTTTATGGACATGCCTGCAGCACCTAAAGTTCGCAACATGCTTTCTTTCTCGTAAGGCTTTTTATACCGTCATGTGGCTATGGTGTTACCTTCTGCATTAATTCCATTGTTATGTCAAACCAAAAGAGACTTTATTCTTGCCCACCCACTCACCAGTTCTTGCTCACCCAAGCAGAAGTGTTGAAGGAAGACTAAGTTGTACCATTAAATGGATGCAACAGTTTTCATCATAGTCAAATATCTTCTGCCTTGCCTGTGGATGTAGACATTCATTGCCGAACCATGTAAAATTTGTCTCCTTTTCTTTCTCTTCATGTTTGTTATGCGTGTTCATCATTGTGTGTTGGTTCAGGGAGAATTAATTTTCACAACAGTATTTCTCTTAGTCAGATATCACTCAGTTGTTGGAAGATCGGTTGTGTTCCCTCTCATGCAAGTGAATAAAAATATTTTGCAGTTATTGTGCTAAGCAAACCTCCTATCAAATTTTAACATTCACAAATTTGACAAACCAAGAGTTGATTCTAGTATTTTCTCTTAGAGCATGAGAATTTTCCCGTTATGACTTTCAGCTTTTTACTTGTCAGCTGTCATGTTAATGTGCTAGCCATTTATGTGAAGCCAGTCAGAAGTCCTTGGTGATTGTTTTTGTTGCATGCTCTCTGTTTTTTCTTCCGCATGAATGTAACTTCTTTTTACCAAGAATAAGACACTCAGTAGACTAACTGCATGGCATTTTTACTCAACAAAATTCAATGTTTTCTTTCCATTTAATAAATAATAAACTCATGTTGCAATTTTTAATAGTTTAAATCCAGACTTCTTAATACAACAAATTATTTTGTAGTGTTTTAACTCCTTACTACACGGAGGACGTGCTGTTCTCGTTGCTGGATCTGGAAGTACCGAATGAAGATGGTGTTTCTATCCTCTTTTACCTCCAAAAGATTTTTCCAGGTTTGTTTCCTTCTTCATATCAATAGCTATGTCCTTCTGAGATGTAAGTTTCCTCCCTCCCTGTTAAAGATAAATATTCAGTTGATATTAAATAATCTGATAATAATTCACAGATGAGTGGAACAACTTTCTTGAGCGTGTCAAATGTGACAATGAAGAAGAACTCAAAGAAATAGATGAATTGGAACAAGAACTTCGCCTATGGGCATCATATAGAGGCCAAACATTGACTAGAACTGGTATGTAGGTGATGTATGTGTCCTGCCTGGATGCATTATTGACCCCAAGTTCATAGTTATTTCATTTTTCGTTTCCTTTTGCTCATTTTCCTTTTTCAGTGTGTTTTGAGTTTCACTTATCTTCTCTCCTATGTATGCAATATTATAAATTCTAGTAAGAGGTATGATGTATTATCGAAGGGCTTTGGAGCTTCAGGCTTTCCTGGATATGGCCAGGCATGAAGGTATATGCTCTCTTTAGATTTTAGAGTTATAATTTATTTAGTCCTTAACATTAATTTATGTAGATGTTACTTGAACCTGCTTATTATACTTGTGCAGATTTAATGGAGGGATATAAAGCCATAGAATTGAACAGAGAGGATACAGAGGGTGAAAAGTCACTGTTGGCACAGTGCCAAGCAGTAGCGGATATGAAATTCACATATGTTGTATCATGCCAGCAATATGGGATTCATAAGAGGTCTGGTGATCCTCGAGCACAGGACATCCTAAGGCTCATGACAACGTAAGTTCAGCTTGAACTTCTGTTGAATTTCTGCTCCTGCTTTCGATTCTCTTAACTCGGGGACTCTTTCATTTGCTAGTTATCCATCACTGCGTGTGGCATATATTGATGAGGTTGAAGAACCTAATAAAGACAAATCCAAAAAGGGCAACGAGAAAGTATTCTATTCTGCTTTAGTGAAGGCTGCCTTACCCAAGTCCATAGATCCCGAGCCAGTACAAAATTTAGACCAGGTGAAGCCAACTTTTCAATAGTCCGAGTCTTTGAGCATCTTGCAGTTTAACCATGGTTTTTGTATATGATTTATTTGGTTACACTATTTGATAATTAGATTTTTCCCAACAGGCAAACATGGATGGTTGCCCCATGTTCAGGACTCTAATATCTCAATCCATTTTTAATATTAACTTGACTGTCACATGCAGGTCATCTACCGAATAAAACTTCCAGGACCAGCCATCTTGGGGGAGGGAAAACCAGAAAACCAGAATCATGCTATTATCTTCACACGTGGAGAAGGCTTGCAAACCATTGATATGAACCAGGTAGAATAACTTGGTTAAGTCCTAATGAACAATGCATTAATTTTACCTATTGATACCTGGGTTTAATTATTCTTCTCTGTAGGATAACTACATGGAGGAAGCCTTAAAAATGAGGAATTTGCTTCAAGAATTTCTTAAAATGCATGATGGTGTGAGATATCCTTCCATACTTGGTCTCAGGGAGCATATATTTACTGGAAGGTACGTTGTGCATGGTTATGTACGCAAGGAGGGTTAAGTACTTACTGGTGTTTATGCTTCTATCCATGTTAAATGATCTATCATTTTTTATTTTGCGTGATGCAGTGTTTCCTCGCTTGCGTGGTTTATGTCAAATCAGGAGAATAGTTTTGTGACTATAGGTCAAAGACTATTGGCCAACCCTTTGAAGTGAGTGAACCTTGCTCAAAATATCTGCACTCTCATAACATGTTCTACAATTTTCATCTTGTATTGAAGTTAGCATATACCTTTCTCCAGGTTGTTCAAGCCCTTCTTTTATGTAGGCATTTGTTTTGCTGTTCGTCACAGTAATCTCTGTTGTTTTCTTCTTTGCTTCTAGGGTTCGGTTCCACTATGGTCATCCAGATGTGTTTGATAGGATTTTTCACCTCACCAGAGGAGGTGTCAGTAAAGCATCCAAAGTTATCAATTTAAGTGAAGACATATTTGCTGGTTTGTTTTTTTTAATCCCATCTTTTGTTTCCTTTTCTTTTTGAACAATGTTGGCTTTGCTACCTCTAACTTTATGTTTTGTAATTGCAAGTGCAGGGTTTAATTCTACACTTCGTGAAGGTAATGTTACCCACCATGAATACATACAAGTTGGGAAGGGGAGAGATGTGGGCCTCAATCAGATATCCATGTTTGAGGCCAAAATTGCTAATGGCAATGGAGAGCAGACTTTAAGCCGTGATATATACAGGCTTGGTCACCGTTTTGATTTTTTCAGAATGTTATCATGCTATTTCACCACTGTTGGTTTCTACTTCAGTACTTTGGTATGTTAGAAAATTCTTTCATCTGCTTTACATTGTTTGAATTATGTTAATAACAGCAGTTGGAGTTCCTTACACCATCTTGACATTATACAGATTCTTACCAGTATTCTTTTCTTTACACAGATCACTGTCCTCACTGTATATGTGTTCCTTTATGGCCGCCTTTATCTTGTCCTCAGTGGACTTGAGGAGGGTTTGAGTACTCAGCGAGGAATACGAGACAATAAGTCTCTTCAAGTGGCTCTTGCTTCCCAATCTTTTGTTCAAATTGGTTTTTTGATGGCTTTGCCCATGTTGGTGGAAATTGGCTTGGAAAGAGGTTTCCGGACTGCCCTAAGTGAATTTGTGTTGATGCAATTGCAATTGGCACCAGTTTTTTTTACATTTTCTCTTGGTACAAAGACTCATTATTATGGAAGGACGTTGCTTCATGGAGGTGCAAAATACAGGGCAACAGGTCGTGGGTTTGTGGTCTTCCATGCCAAGTTTGCTGACAACTATAGGCTCTACTCCCGTAGCCACTTTGTCAAGGGTATTGAGATGATGATTTTGCTTGTCGTGTATCAAATATTTGGTCAGACGTATAGAAGTCCCTTGGCATATGTCCTGATCACCATATCTATGTGGTTTATGGTGGGGACCTGGCTTTTTGCTCCCTTTCTCTTCAATCCCTCAGGTTTTGAGTGGCAGAAAATTGTGGATGATTGGACTGATTGGAACAAGTGGATAAGTAATAGAGGAGGCATAGGTGTGCCACCAGAAAAGAGTTGGGAATCATGGTGGGAGGAGGAACAAGAGCATCTTCGTCACTCTGGAAAGCGTGGTATAATATCCGAGATATTGTTATCTTTACGGTTCTTTATCTATCAATATGGATTGATATATCATTTGAGTTTTACAAAGGACAACAAAAATGTATTGGTATGTCCTCATCTCTGCAGATTTGTATTCTCTCGTGCTTCTACTTTTTGTTCTTGAATGTGACATAATCTCTTCTTTGGTTGTAGGTGTATGGGATATCATGGCTGGTCATCTTTCTAATATTGTTTGTTATGAAGGTGAGCTACTTATTCCTTCAGAATTTATTTATGTTCCGTGCATTTTGTAAATGACAACTTAGCCTTAGCCTATTTATAATATTAATAGATCAATTGCATAAATGAACTTCTTAGAACATGCAATTAAGAAATGTACTTTTATGAAGCCACAAGTAGGCATACTGGAGTATGCTAGTGGTACTAACACTTTTAAGTTTTACCAACTTTTTTACTTTGATGCACACCATCATTTTTATATACACTTGGTAACTGTTGATTTTAAACAAGGGAAAACCACCAATAATGTATTGCCACATTAGTTAATAGAGATGTTAGTATTAAAAAGTTAATATCTCTAGCAACACTTTAACACGTTTTTCTTTCTCAGACTATATCTGTTGGTCGACGAAAATTCAGTGCAGATTTCCAGCTCGTGTTTCGTCTAATCAAGGGAATGATATTCCTTACTTTTATAGCCATTTGGGTAACTTTGATTGCACTGTCTCATATGACGATACAGGACATAGTTGTATGCATTCTTGCTTTCATGCCAACTGGCTGGGGAATGCTTTTGGTAAGTGAATCTGTGATGATTTTTTTTATCTTTAAGCTGTTAGATTCAAGTTTGAAGCTTTGCTAAATTGCATTTGTGACGTCTCTCAAAAAAAAAAAAAAAAAAAGTTCTTGGAATTAACTGTTGGTTAGTGCATGGGAAATTCTAAATTCTTCTCCTTTTGTTCTCAAAAAATATAAATTCTAGCCTTGGGTTTTAGTTTAGTTGGGGACAGTATGCTGTATGTGCACTCATCTTAATTCACACCACACGCCCAATTAAACCCCTCCTAACCACTAGTATAATTTGTAGTCCGGCATGTGTAGTAAGTTTGCAACTGTAATGCTGTTTGCTTGATTGCTTCAGGGTGTGAATTGCATTTCTTGCCTGACCATATAGTATCAGTAATCACCAGTTTCTATGCCATTTCCATTGCTCATAATCTCAGTTACGTTCCCCTTCATTTTAACAGATTGCACAAGCTTGTAAGCCTCTTGTTCAACGAGCTGGGTTTTGGGGATCGGTTGTGACTTTGGCACGTGGCTATGAGATCATTATGGGCTTGCTTATGTTCACTCCTGTTGCGTTCCTTGCCTGGTTCCCATTTGTTTCCGAATTCCAGACTCGTATGCTGTTCAACCAGGCATTTAGTAGAGGTCTGCAAATTTCACGTATTCTTGGTGGGCAGAGGAAGGATCGTGCTTCTCGGAACAAGGAATGATGCTATTGATCCCGTCAGCGATGCCCTTTCCAAATATCATGTCGATATATGAACTTTATTCTATTGTAATTATGAGAAAATGAGCTATTGTCAGTGGTTTTGACAAGGTAGTGATTCTGGCAATTCCTGTTCATTTAGATTCCCCCTAACTTGCATTGGAGAATGTAAATTAGCAGTTAGTACTAATTTATGATTATATTATGAAAATCTATTTCGTAGCGGAATCCTGGTGGTAAACTCTTTCGTTGCAAGGGTGACTTCTAAGTATGTCCCTTAAACTCAGACAAGGTTAGTTTTAATTTAGTGGACTTTAGCCAGACATGAGATTTTAAAATATGTTAAGACTTAAGAGTTGATTTTCACTTGTACTTTTTTTTTTTCGAAATAAAAAACCTAGTAACTAAAAATGACTAAAATTGTGAAAAAAACTGAAATGATAATTGTGGGAGTGTAACTGGTCTAAAAGTCCATGATAAATTGATAAATGGTGAATTTAATTCACAAGGTAGGATGATAGATTAGACTAATTATACTGTCATGTTTAAAATAGGTTACATATAAGCCATGTAACCTAATTGTGTAATTTTTCTTTTAAAAGAAAAAACAATTTTCCCTTAGAAAAAATCAATTATATGTATCTCTTTTGCTCCCACGCCCACTTTGAACCGCCGCCGCCGCCTCCTCCTCTGCACTTCTAAAACACTTACTGATCCGAATTGCCTTTCTCCTCCTCCCACTTCACAACCACCACTGAATCCTCTTACGTCGCTCTTACCTCCGCCGTTATTGCCGTATTTAACAAACTGGTAATTGTCGCCACCTCCTCCTCTGAACCCCCACCGTCTTTCAATGTCATTTTTTTCTATTAAAGTTAGCTTATATAAATATCGTGAGGTGTCTTTTTTTCTTTTTATAATGATATGTTACTTTTTATAAATACATGTAAGAATATTATTGGCCTGTCTAATCATCCTACACGGTGAACCTCCATTTCTCTATTCCCTTTCCCTTTCCCTTTCTTTTTCTTTTTCTCCTTTTTTTTTCTTTTCTTTTTTTCTTTTCTTTTTCTCCTTTTTTTCTTTCACTTCTTTTCTTTTTAAGTCCACTGAAAATCCTCCTTTTTGGCTTCCACCATCTTTTTTTTATTTTTATTTTTACTTTTATAGGATAGGCTATCTTAGATGTCAATTCACTAACTACTCCCTCCACTTTTAATTATTTATCGATTTTTGTAAAAAGTGATAATTAATTAAAAGTGGAGAGAGTAATATATAGGTGTGGCAATAATATGGATTTAGTAGCCTAATTATTCTCTCTTATGCACCAAGTTTGTATCAATTTTGTTTATTTATGTAACTACTATTTATTTTTCTTAAGATGCTATTTATAACTCATAACCCCTACTGATATGTTACATGATAATTACGAAAACTTACAGATTAATTACGATACCATATAGTTAGATTACAAAACTTTATAACCACTTAGGTACCTAAACTCAGGATATTAAATTAGGCCCAAAATTAAGAGGTTTTTTTATTGATCCATGTGCATTTTGTTTTTTCATAAGAGTTATATATTTTCTTTCTACCAAAAATAAATAAATATATTTTTTATCTCTAACTACAATTAAAATATTTAAAAAGTAAACGTATATATATGGGAAAAAGTTATACTTTTTTCTCTCACTTTTAAATCTAACTCTAACATAACTCTCTTCAAATATACCTCAATTTTATCTTTATTACTTACGTTACTCCTAACTTAATTGCAATTAGTCAAATACATCTTCGTACCCCCAACTTTGCACTAATACCGTTAAAAAGTTGCAGTTAGTCACATTTTCCTCCCAAAATAATGTCGTTTAAAATAAATAAATAAATAAATATATATATATTTAAAAAAATATTGTAATAAAATGGGAAATTAATCGAATATATATTTAATTACATAATAACTAATTAAATATGAAAAAAGAGAACTAACTCTATATATTAATCGAGAGTTTAGTTAAAACGACGTTAAATTATGGGTAAACGTGAGTAACAAAGATAAAATTGGAGGCCCATTTAAAGAGAGTTTTATTAGGGTTAGATTTCATATATATATATATATATTTTTTGTTAACACAAACCATGACATTTCATTTTTCTAGTATAAATGAACCCATTAAACAAATAAAAGAAATCCATATTTAAAATAACTTCTTATAGTTTAAAAAAAATATATACGTATGTACTGTAATTGATGAAAATGAGAGGGAAAGTTGAAAATTTCTCGAAAAAAAGAAAGGCTGAAATGAGTCACTGCTATCCTCGCATTTAAATTCATTGTAAGCATGGCATTTTAGCTTTACCTTTTTTTTAAAAAAAATTAATAAAAGTTATCAATATATTTTTTCAATTAATGGTCTAATTAATTTTAATTAATACTTCAATGCTACCACATACTACTATTTAAATCTTTTTTTTAAACTAATGTAACAAAAAAGAACTCTTATTTTCTTATAATTAATATTATTTAATAATAATCATTATCTATTAATTATTATATTAAATTGATATAAATTTCTAATATAATTATATCAAGTTAGGCACACCAATTCGTATGTGAGAAAGAATTTCAAGTGGTACCTTAATCCTATACAATTATTGATCCGGTCTTAAGCTGTAAGCACCTAAGCAGAGGTTTATTTCTAATTTTGATTCATCTTTTTTCCTTTCTTCTCCGCGTCAGTCATCCGATTCAAATCCTTTACGGTCATGCACCACAGATCCGGTAAATTCCTCTGTTTCTTTCGACGTCATTAGTCATTACTAATTTGCTTCTCTCTCTCTTTCTACTTTTCTTTCTAATTTCCCCCGAAAAGAAAAGAATAACTAGCTCACTTTCACGAGACCAAGGCAAACTCGGCTCTCCGACTCGGTCTTTGGACTCCTGGTTTCGGCATTCGTTTTCCGGTTCGTTGCTCCCCTCTCTCGTTAATGAAGTTTTTGAGATCCGACCGTTGAAATCGCTGAGACGGCGGCATCACTTCGTTGTTTACCAGCTTAATGTTTGTAACTGAAATGTTCATTCATTTGTTAGGTTTTATGAGTTACTGGCTTGCTGCTTGTGTTCACGGTAAAGAAGAAGTATGAGTCACGCGGAGGACCGGTGGGAGCGGTTAGTGAGGGCGGTGTTACGGCGGGAGAGGATTGGTACAGATGCCCTTGGTCGACCGCTTGGTGGAGCTGGTGGTGGTATTACTGCCTATGTTCCTTCATCACTTTCGAACAATAATGATATAGACGCGATTTTGAGAGCTGCTGATGAAATTCAAGATGAAGACCCTAATGTGTCTAGAATCTGTAAGTAGCAATATATGCTTAATAATAATTAAAGTGCAGTTCTTTTACAGGCTACTGCTATCTAGACTTGTTGTAACTACAATATTCTTCGACTTCTTTTCCACTCGACCCTGAAAATAGCATGTTTTCATGCAATATTGGAAATCCTTCCTCTGGCGCATGATGTAATATAGAGGGCGTTTAGAATTATGAAGCTGCTCAGTTATTTATTTATTTGTTAATTTTTAAGTGTTTGATTATGATTTTACTCGCAGTATGTGAGCATGCATATTCACTTGCACAAAATCTGGATCCTAACAGTGAAGGTAGAGGCGTTCTCCAGTTCAAGACTGGCTTGATGTCAGTCATTAAGGTAGTTTAATTTTCCTTTTATAAGATTATAATCTGTTCTTGCTCTGTTTGAGTTTTATTAACACAAGGGAGTGCTAATACTTTTCTTTTTTTCTTTTCCTTTGACTACATTTCAGCAAAAGCTAACCAAAAGAGAAGGTGGAGGTATAGATAGAAGCCAAGACATTGCCCGCTTAGAAGAATTCTACAAGGCTTATCGAGAGAAGAACAATGTAGACCAGCTACGAGAAGAAGAAATGAAGTTGAGGGAGTCTGGTGTTTTCAGTGGGAACCTTGGCGAGTATGTTTTCTGTACATGGATAATTGACTGATAGATTAGTCATTTGAATTCATATTTTCATTGCAACATTAATCTCTATTGGTACACTGTCTTTTTCTTTGTCCTCTCTAGATTCCGGTACCCTAACTTTCTTACAATTCTGATATTCTGGCGATTTGTTTATCTTAGAAGTAGCTTCTAATGTTGCAATTGGATTTGATTCCTGATCTGTTTATCTCTTGTGCTTCATTTTGTGATATTTTGCCTGCTTGTTTATTTTTCCATTTAGGTTGGAGCGGAAAACAATAAAGAGGAAAAGAATTTTTGCAACTCTGAAAGTTTTAGGGTCGGTACTTAAACAGTTGACACAGGAGATTTCTGAAGAGGTTTGTTCTATAGACTATTTCAAGCAAATTTGTTTTATGGAACCATCCTTTACATGAAGGTCTAAGTAAACCTCTTTTGGAATTGAAACATCTTCTTTTACTAATAAAGCTGTATAAGATGTCACCAGGGGATTGCATGCTACTTGGCTAGTCATAGAGGCACACACACTAAATAGTGTGCTTTTTGTTCATGCTCTTCTTCTGGTGGTTTTCATTTTTGTGATATCGTATAGATCATGTATAATGAGACTCTTAAAATTTGCATATGTAGTTTCAATGTGTTGTGGCTCATGTGGTCTTTAGCAATAGGTTTTGATTTTGGAGTATAACTCTTGCATTTTATTAAGGTTTATTATATGTGATTGGCCAATGTATTTCGTTTGCCTTTCACTTCCAATTTATGATATATTTAGCCTCCTCCACTCTGGTCTTTCATGGAGGTTCTGATAGCTGAAAGGTTACTTTAGTTGAGTTACCTGTCTTGCTGTCTTCTTTTTATATTTTTTATATTTTTTTCCAAGTCTTCCTTGCTTATCTGGAATTGGAGACATATCCTATTACTGAAAGGTTAGTCTAGTTGAGGTTCCGCTCTTGCGTCTTCTTTTAGATAGTTTTTCAAAATTTCCAATTTCCATTGCTCTCTCTGCATTGCATACATCTCTTCTATGATTTCTTGGTATGGTTATATTGTACTAATTGGCTCCATTGTCATAGTAACTATGGATGTCGGTTGAACACATGAAGAATGAGTATGGACTTTTGAAATGATTCTTTATTTCATTTCTATTTATTTGTAGCATTGTTTTCTCTCTCCTTATTATCTTCCCGTTTTTCTTGGTGATAGTACTAATTGCATTCATATCCACATCAACAAAACTCTGTTTTTCGTAACTTGTAACATAGTTTGCCACGGTCACACCATATATGTTATATAACTGCTATGCTTTGCAGCTTAAACAAGTGATTGAAGCAGATGCAGCCATGACTGAGGACTTAATTGCTTATAATATTATTCCACTGGGTGTTCAGACTATGACAAATGCTATTGTGACATTTCCAGAGGTTCGCTAGATTCCTTAATTAATTCATATTTTTGGAACTTGCTCTTTGTAGATGCTTTATTCTATTGATATTTACGAATATATATGAAAACAGGATTAATTGTGGGATTTGCTATTAAAAAATATTTGAATGGTTATGGAGATTTTACTTGGTGTGCTCGGAACTGGTTCCTTCTTGGGGAGGCTATGCCTCTTTGATATTTCTAAGTGTGCTTAGGTGGAACCTGCATGTTTCCTTAGACATGTTATGTATTGTGCACTCCATATTGGACATGTGGCTCTGGAGACACACCACCTCTTACTGTATATTCTAGGGTCTTATATGACAACCATTGTGTAAAATCAATGTTTTCTGAGAATGGAGTTCGGGTTTCCTGTTATAGTGGGAAAGGCAATAATAGCTGCTATTGTTCCATGTGGCATTTTGAT
>NBIL01109425.1:0-16435 GCA_002752925.1 Viola pubescens var. scabriuscula | reverse complement strand
ACCCGGAATCTCGTCTGGTTTCTCTGGATTCTGATCGGAGTTTGAGGAGAATGGTTGAGGAGTATGAAAAGCTGGAGATGTACGGTAAGCTTGCTAGGCTTTGGGTTTTTGTTGTGCGTGATGAGGTTAGATGTGATGATTCTTGTGTGAGTGATGTGAATTGTGATGTTGGTGATGAATCGAAGAGGAAAATGGTTGTGAAAGAGCGATTTTTGAAAACAGGATTGGAAAGGATTCGCCTTTCAGGTCTAGATAGTTATAATAGTGAGACAAAGCGTGAGTATTACCATCCGCTGATAGATTTAGGATCAGAGCAGCAGACTGTGTTAGATCACAGATTAAGTGATGTTAGTTTTGAGGGGCGTGAGAATTTTGGTAGTTTGGTTCAGCATTCTGTGCATAGCTCGCGTCCATTGAACCCGAGGGATGGTAATCTGCAAGCGAAAAGAAATGGTGTACTACATTGTTCTTCTGAGCAGAATGCTCAAACTTTTGGTAGTGGTACTGGGAGTGCTGTTGGGAATTTGAGTAATTTGCGCGAGTCTGGTGTGATTCCCTTGATCTCTAGTAAGCAGAACTCATGCAATGTTGGAGAAGAATGTTTGAGTAAACTCAATAGGGAAAATGTAATGCCTTGGGGTCCAATGTCCGATTCACGGTCTCACAGAAATCAGTGGGATGGGAATGCTTTTTGCCATAAGCCCAGTGAAAATAATGTCAGAGATCAGCAGATCAAGCCATACCAGATCCATAACCATGCGAGCAACCAGACTAATATGGGGAGCAATGGAAGTGTCAGATTGGGTGGGAAGCATTCAGGCAGGAATTGCTACCTTGGATTCAGGCCAAATGCAAGCATTTCAAAGCTGGGTCAGTTTATACGATCACATTGTTCCGATTACTGGGAACCAGGTTTCACAGAGAATCCTGTAGAAAGAAGGCTTAGAATGAGAAATTCTGGTAACAATAAGGACAGGTCCAACATTGCCTTATCAGGAGAACAAAATGGCTTAGTTGTTTCACATAATGGAAATTTACCAACCAATGAATGCCATTTGTCTTATCATGATGCAGGTTCCCCTGTGGCTGAGAACTGTTTCTCAGCTTGTAATTTCATCGACACTCCATCATGCTATGTAGGTACTGTGGAAACTCAGCAGGATCTCTTGACTGGTTCCCTGTGCAATGATTACCAACAGTTACCTATTGACTGTGGGCCATCAATATTCGGCCAGCTGAGAGTCCCTGGATCCTCTGGTTTGTCAAGCAATCTAGGACTCCATAACTTGGAATGCGATAACAAGTTTATGGATACAGGAGAAGACTGTAACTTGTTAAACCAGTCAAAGAATGAACATCACTATCCACAGGCTGAAATTTCATCCTCAGTGGATCTTTTGAAAAAACAGTCGTTGGTATCATCAAAGGAAGTAGAACCTGCTGTTCTTTATTCTGTTGCCAACATTAATGCTTCTAATGCTTTTCTGAAGCCTGAATCAAAGCATTTGGATGTCACGAAAGTAGTAGACAAATTCAGCATAGGTCCCAGAGCTGATGAATCAACAATATATGCATCCAGCCCTTCTTGTCAGAAAGTGCATGAAGAAGAAGAGATTCAGCAAGATCCACCTTCTGGTTTATGCATTCATGAAAAGGTATAACTTCATGTTCTTTTCTTTGAATCGACGGTTTATGATCGTTAAGGGACAATTTGTGTTTTACTTTCTAGCTACTTTGCTGTAATTGAGAGAATTTCCCATGGCTTCATGTGATTTCTATATTTCCACAGGATGACACTAAGGGTAGCATTGAATGCTCCACCGCAATTGGTGGAATCTCCAGTGACCTGGCTGCATTTTATAGCAGTCTAGCTACTCGAGAGCTACAGGTAGTTGTTAAGCCATTTATATTGTTTTTGTATCCTCGCCCCTTTTTTGACAAAATGGAACATGATATAACCATGTCATTCTGCTTTGATCATAGACAATCAAAAGTTCAGACCTTGAGTGCATAAAAGAACTTGGTTCAGGCACATATGGAACGGTATACTATGGAAAGTGGAAAGGTACTGATGTTGCTGTCAAGAACATAAAGGCAAGTTGCTTCGCTGAAGGCTCATTGGAGGATCGATTGGTAATCCTTTAACTTATCTTCCTACTTTTACAATACCAGGAAGGTCCACTTTTTCAAATAATTGAGGTTCTCTATTAAGGTTTTAGATTCTATTTTAGTGATTTGCAGCAAGATAATCAATTTAAACATCAACTGCTCCTCTCAGGTATGTTCTCCCTGATATAGTTTTTGTAAAAGTGACATGAGTAATGAGGGTATTACCTTCTTTTTTAATGTAACTAGATGTCGTAATTGATAATAATATGAGTTAGGATCGTGTAGCGTGGCGGTAGCAAAGCACAACCCTGTCCCTACTTTGTCACAGAACTTAATTAGTGGTTTATACTTCTTGCAGATTGCAGACTTTTGGAAGGAAGCACACATTCTTGGTCAGCTTCACCATCCGAACATAGTGGCTCTCTATGGTGTAGTGACTGATGGCCCTGTGAATAATTTAGCAACAGTGACAGAGTACATGGTCAATGGCTCCTTAAAACAAGTTCTGCGAAGAAAGGATAGGTACAGGATCTACATCTTCTTCCTAAACTATATATTATCTAAGAATCTCCTTCGTTTGTTCTCTTTAGGATATCTTTCCCAATCAAAGCATCTGCTTCTCACCTTCTCCGATTGCTCTTTACAATATACAGAACGATTGACCGACGGAAGAGATTAATTTTAGCAATGGATGCTGCCTTTGGGATGGAATATCTACATGGAAAGAACATTGTCCATTTTGATTTGAAGTCTCATAATTTGCTAGTTAATATGAGAGATCCTTGGCGCCCAGTGTGTAAGGTAACCATCAAATAAGACAAGCTTCTTTGTTTGGATTCCAGTTCCATCCTTTCAGTTACTTGCAATTGCGCTTATAGCCCATACTGAAGCCTGCAAATACTTTATTGCCATAATTGAAATCCTTCGGTATGACACCATCTCTCTCATCTCTTCTTTTTTTAAGATTGGTGATCTGGGATTATCAAAAATCAAACAAAGGACGCTTGTCTCGGGTGGAGTGCGAGGAACTATTCCATGGATGGCACCAGAGCTTCTAAGGAACAGCATGGTAACAGAAAAGGTAAGTTATTTACACTTTCACATGGAGACACACACGACCACCTGAGTGGCCTGTTTTGATTGCCAATCTCATTGTTGGTTTGCTGCATTTTCTCATGCCTTATACAGGTTGATGTATACTCCTTCGGAATAGTCATGTGGGAACTCTTAACTGGGGAAGAACCTTATGCAGACATGCGTTCGGAGGAAATAATAGGTACTCTGATTTGATATTCCTAATGCCAAGTAAATATGGTCAAGTGCTCATCAATGACTTTATGAGCAGAATTACTGTTTTCCTATTCCCTTAGTCTCGAATATCCTAAATTTCTGAAAATTTGACATTTGTGCAACTTAATGCTTGATTTCTTTTGACATTTGATCGTTGGTTGCTAATACCTTTAAACACTTATGTTTTCAGTTGGTATAATCAAAGGAACCCTACGACCAGAGATTCCATGCTGGTCTGACCAAGTTTGGAGATCACTGATGGAGAGGTGCTGGTCTTCTGATCCTGATGCTAGGCCAACATTCTCCGAGATTGTGGAGGAGCTACGTGCCATGTCAGCAGAACTGAACATCTGCTGACTACAAACATGACCCGCACATCATTTTGAAGTTCATTTTGTACATAGTAGTGTAGAAACTTCCGATCCGGGGCAGGATGAGACGATGCTTAGGTTTTGCTGTCGTCCGCCGTTCTGATCTATAGTCGAGCCAGGTGAATGCTATCTTTTCTTGCATCCACTGGTATGATATAGGAGTATATAAATAAACAACGTCATGTATGAGTGGGATTGAGCTTGTAAATTTTGTCATGCTTTTTTTTACAGGCAGAGACCAAGTTCTCATCTCTCTTATCTTTTTCTGATTTGTGTTTGTTTAGTGATTTCAATGGCCATTTTTTATTAGAATGTCCTGTAATGTATGGCACTTGGAAATTTCGTCATAGTAAAGCCAAATTGCATATCTTATTGGCTATTGCAACTTTGAGTAAAGTTTCAAGGAAGAGGTGTTCAAGTGAGAAACTTTTTGTTCATAAGTTGAAGACTCTATGATGACCATAGTACTTCGAAGAAAATGTATTTTAATTTTTTTTGTCGATTTTTTGATATGCATAAGAATTCATTGCTATTGACGTGAGACTTTGTTTCCACGGTGTACTCAAGGTTTTATTTTCCCGGTTTATTGGAAGGAGAGATTGATCTCATTATCATACTCAAAACAAGCCACTAATCAAACTTCTTTTAGGATTGGGATTACCTTTTTTTACTTCTTTTAGTAATGGAGCGTGGCTTTTTAAAGTTTAGGTACTTTAAAATATATAAATAACAATCCTGTGAAGACCATCCGATTATCAATCCTCAAAAAACGGTAAAATTAAAACTCGAATTTAAGATTTCCATTACTTAATTTATATGCTTCTAGGTTTCAAATCTTATTTTAAATACATTTGCTAATGTAAAACCTCAATACATTTTTAAGGACGTGACAAATCAATCACTAATTAATAATAATTCTATCGACAACCATAATTATTTTTTAATACAGAAATAAATAACAATCTTGTCAAATCAAGAAATAAAAAAAGAAAGGAAAAAACCCGGTTTATTGGTGAGCGTAAAAACCACGCTCCCTTCCTCCAGTTTCCAAGCAAGTGGCGGTCAATAGTAGTCACAAGATACATACACTTTCTCCTCCAGCTGACAAAACGGCGCCGACTTATAAAACGAAATTTAAAAACCATAAGCGAACCTAAACTTGCCACGTCAGCGTTGCGCCTTATAATAAAGCCCATCTCACGCGCTATATCCTTTCCTCTCCTCTCTCTCTCCCTCCTTCCCATAAATCGGTCTCTTCTTCCTCCGTCTTCCGTCTTCTCCCCTCTCGCTCGCCGCTCTTAGGGTTTGGTGTGATCAAGCGGCGGCTCAAATTCGAAACGAAGTGGCTTCTGTAAGATAGAGAGAGATGCGATTTTAGAATCTGGTAAAACTCTTGAATTGAAGTAGTCTTGAATTCAATTCAATTTAATCAACCTCATGTATGTTATTTTCTTGGGTCGGATCTATATGGATCGGGTTGATTTTTCTAATTCTGTTTATGCTGGTGAAAAAACGTAGCTCTCTCTTTCTTTTTCATCTTTTTGCTTTCATCATAAATAAAAATGGTTTCTTTTTTTGTTGTGAATGGTATACTTGCTTGGTCCAGCTCATTGTTTGGAGATGATGTCTACTTCTTTTTTCCGCCTTTATTATAGATGTTTCGTGAACCTGATCTGAGGTAGTTCAGTTGTGTTGAGCGTACAATTTTGTTTGGTGTTGTGATGATTTGTTTGAGTCAGCTCATGAGGACCGGATAGGGAAGTATAATTCCTCTATGGAGAAGTAGGAGGGAAGTAGAGAGGTGGTTCCATCTTTATGTTTGTGTTGTTGAGCTATTGTGAAGTAGATGTTATGAGCATATCACACAGCTTCTTAAAACTTGTGGATGCTTAAGCTGAAGAAAGGTACCTTCTAAATTTTTTCGCGAAGAATGTCATGTTCTTGTTTTCATCCTCCCTATTTTTGAGTTGGGAATCAGTAGTTGGGTTAAAGATGAAGGTGACAGTGATTGGTTTGATATAGCAGTTCGGCTTAAGGGATTTGTTCAACTGAGTTGTGTGGTTCCTGCTTCTTCTTTTCTCTTCAACTCTTATGGTACTATTATGGAAAAGTGGTGTTCGTCAAAATGTAGGTTTTTGCAGTTGAAGTATTTCTGTAATTGGTCTGTGGAGACAAGATTGGTACTGCTGATGGTTGCAAATTTTATATTAAATGAGATTTTAGTCACCTGGCAGTTTAAATGCTCATACGAATGGTGACACAAAAGACTGGGTGTACGTCATGATGTGGAATGACATCTGTAATTTCAGTCAGTCGGCGGGCACAACTTCTGTGCCTGCAATGGATAGAGTAAGTCAGTTATTACAATCACTGTGTAGCAGACTGCCGTTTTATATGAGTTAGTATACCTTTTGTCAGGTATCTCAGTTTTGTTTCTCATTTTTTCTTTTATATAAAGTATATTGACTTCAAGTGTTGATCATTTGATGTTTTTTTATCCACGCATACATGCATTGCTCATGTGGGAAGATTTATTTTATTTTGTGTGTTTCCTTTAGAGGGGGCAAGGGAGGTGTTTACTTGAACCCTTAATTTTTTTTCATAACTATCATATTTATTATTGTTGGGTTTTTCTTTTCATGATTCAATAGCAATAATTCTTTTTTCCCCTTTGAAGTGTTAGGAACTCTGCGGTTCTTGGATTTGTAGTTTTATTTTATAATAATGAAGATGAGTATCGTTAGCATTACATTTTTCTTTAAGTATTCTTTTCCTACAACAGTTTTTTATTTCTGTTAGTTTTGTAGATAAGATTGGTCGTGTGTGATGTTGATTTTACTTTTTAGTATGTCTTATCAGTGATCTCTATGTGATTCCATAGCAGTTCAAGTATTTGCTGCTTTGTTGTGACAAGCACCGGATCTTTATTGTTGCAAAGATACTAATCAAGTCTCAACATGCCAAAGGATAGAAGAGACCGTTCCGTATCTTTCGATAGGTGCAGGGCATCTCCCTACACGTGTAGTTCCAGCCGTACTACACGATCTTCAGCTAAAATACCTTCAGAATCTGAAGAAAACCTGAGGGAATGGGAGGAAGCAAGGTGCCCTGTCTGCATAGAACATCCACACAATGCTGTTCTTCTCATATGTACTTCCCATGAGAAAGGTTGCCGTCCTTACATGTGTGACACAAGTTATCGCCACTCGAATTGTCTAGATCAGTTCCGCAAGTCATTTGGAGAAACTTTGCCAGAAATTCCGCAACCAGAAGAGAGTCAGGATGCGGCAATGGTTGCAATTTCAGAATCAGTTATTGCAGATATCCCAGAAGAACGATCTGGATCTGAGGTAGGGTCCTTGTCCACTGAAACTTTATCTTGTGAGAACAAGGTGCATCCGAAGCTAATGTGCCCCCTCTGCCGAGGAGAGATAAAAGAATGGATTGTTATGGAGCCTGCTCGACGCTTTATGAATGCGAAGTCTAGAAGCTGTGCCTGTGAAACATGTGAGTTTACTGGCACCTATTCTGATCTCAGGAAGCATGCAAGAGTCCAGCACCCACTTGTTCGACCATCAGAGGCTGATCCAGAGCGGGAGCGTAACTGGAGGCGGCTGGAGCGTCAAAGAGACTTTGGGGATTTACTCAGTACGCTTCAATCTTCATTTGGAGAGGAAAGGGGTGATGATACCATTTTGCCAGGGGATGAGAACAGCATACTTACTGTATTTTTTCTTGTAAGAGTTTTCCCAGGGAACAGTAGTTGGTCTGGTAGCTCTAGAACCAGAGCACAACTGAGTTTCAGAAGGAGATCTAACCGACTTTGGGGGGAGACCCATGATGGGGAAACTGGTTCTTCTTCCAGAGATGAGGAGAATGACTCTTCAGACGGTGGGTCAGGTCCTTGGAGGCGCAGTGAACGCCTTCGTGAGCGTGCTAGGCGAAGGACAACTCCTGATCAGTCATAATTATTGAACTCCATCATGCTGCTTGAATTTTTTCCACATAGGCGTTTCATGGTAAGTTCTTCTGCATTTCTCTCTTGAATCGTTGATCAGTGTGCATGTTCTAGAGGAAATAGAATGTTTGACATCTTCTTCGTTGTGCTTCAGATAAAGAAGTGGAGCATCGGGCTCTCCCCCCGAGTGCCGAGCGGTCTTTACATCAAGTTGCTTTAATGTTTTATCACAAGAGTGAACAAAGTGTAAAATGTGACTGAAACTTTCTATTTAAATAATTTATTTCTTCTAGTTGTTTGCAGGTGCCCTGCCTTCTCATTTGAATTCGTCTTTTGTCCATATATTTACTCTGTAATGTTAGAAAATAAATTTGTTGGTTGTTGCTTGTTGCTTGGACGGCTGCTGTCTGCTGCCTTTGCCCATCGATCGGCTGCAGCCAGCTGTTCTATTTTATCCCGATCGAATACAGTCGTATAGCGTCACTGTCGTTGGTGACGGTGTTGCCTTTTTAGGGCTGGAAATATGGTTGTGGGGTTTATGGCTTTCTTGTATGCCTGCCCTTTGATTGGTTTGGCGTATAATAATGAACGGAAACCGTGGGACATTCTTGGTGAGATTGGCTTTTCAAACCAGGGATGATGTTGGAGAATTCTTTAAGATGATGTAATGCCCAGTACGAAATTTTCATTTTGGTAAACTTTACATGGGTATAAGGTCAAAATAAGTGGTGGCTAGCCAGCAAAAAAATATTTACCTTTTAAATTTACTTTTATGATTTTTTACACAGAATTATTTCACCAGTTGAAGTACTGTTAGGTTGTTATTTTCTTCTCAATTGTGTTGAGTATCTTTTTACGTCTTTCCGGTAAAAAGACTCTTTTACATTTGACATAATCATTGCACATTTTCAATAGATGATTCAAGTATACTCAGGCCTTGGAAAGAAAGAATGATCTGACGAAATATGGTCAAAAAAAATTATAGAAAAACCAGTTTTATGAAGACATTATGGTTTTATTTTTTTATTATTAGTCCTACATTATTCGAAATCGAAAATCAGCTGTATTTATTGTTAAAAAAAAAAATCATTTGTATTTTTGTTCAAAAAAATAAGAAAATCATCTGTTTTTCCACAAACCAGCCACCCATCCGTTCGAAAAAGAAAAAGAAAAACCACCAGCCACCTCGCCTTTGCTGTATTGGTTTCATTTCTTCTCAAGAAAATATTTCACTAATTTCATTTTTTCCCCTCAATAAGACCAACAAACAAAAGATCCAACCTTTCGCCACTTCTTTCTTCATCTCTGGTGAAGTTGGATCTCTCGGGGGGCTCAACGTCACCTTTCTATCTCTTTCATGGAAGTGAAAAGAGGAAAAGGCCAAAAGTTGTGGGTTTTTTGACGGTGTTTCGTGGAATTTCAATAAAGTCTCTCTTGGAGAAATGGGTGCAGAGAATAGTGTCTTGAATTCCTGCTCTGAGGATGGCAATTTGAATAGGAACAATGAGACCCAAGTGATTTTGAATGTTTATGATCTCACCCCTGTCAACCAATACACATATTGGTTCGGTTTTGGAATCTTCCATTCTGGCATTGAAGGTCTGTACACCTTTTAGCTCTGTTTTCGTTGTTTCGTAGTTTTTTCTTTAGCAGCTTTGACATTTTTGCTGAGTGCTCTCCAATTTGACAATTTCTTATTCAGTAGTCATGTTCAATCTGAAAGCAAAAGTTTTGTGCTTTTCCTTTTTCCTATGCTGATATTGACCTACTTGAAACACAAACTCCATGCATGATTGGAACTGGATTTTTTGGTGGTGGCTATTAGCTAAGTGAAGTCTGGATTGAATTTGAGATGAGGCCATTGAGTGAGTTAAGTTGTCTAAATACACAGGGTGAACAAGGAAATGCTGTGTTTTCAATTTCAATTACTTTGATCCCAGTTTCAATCCTGTCTGAAGTCTGGTTTCCTTGCCATTGTTATTTTTATGTAATTTAGAAGGGACTATTGCCCCTGTCCTTTTGATCTCTTTATGAATATAGGATGTAATGATGTGTATCCTTTGTTCTTCCCATGAGGAGTGGTGGTTGGGCGTCGGGAAGACAGAGGATAGAGGGTTAAGTAGAAAGCATAGGGTGTGAATGAAATGCGCATGTGATATTGTTCAGCTATTGTAAAGCCTCTCTGGTGTAGACACATAAGTTTGCAATCTGTTCTAAAACAAATAAATTCAAGATTCCTGTCTTTGTGTTCACCGTCTCTTTGCCATGCTATTGATCACTGCATCACATTCCTGTATCTATGTCTACAGTCCATGGTAAGGAGTATGGATTTGGAGCGCATGACTTCCCAGTCAGTGGAGTCTTTGAAGTGGAACCGAGGAGCTGTCCTGGTTTTATCTACAGAACTTCCATTCCAGTGGGCCGCATAAATATGCATCCCGCTCTTTTCCGGTCATTTATAGAGAGTGTTGCTTCAGAGTATCATGGAGATACCTATCACCTTATCTCTAAGAATTGCAACCATTTTAGTGATGACATTGCGTATAGATTGACTAGCAAGCGGATACCAGGATGGGTAAACCGTCTTGCCCGGCTAGGTATGAAAATCTTCCAATTTCTTATTCTTGTTTTGTGATTACTTAGCCAACAATAAGAAAAAAATTAATGTTCACTTGAGGTGTTGAGTTGTGTTTATTAGACATGGTTTATCTCAACAAAAAGAACTTCACATTAAAATCACATAATTGTTTTGAGAAATATGAAACTTTTGGATTCCTTTTATCTACTGATGGAACTTTTAATGTGTTTGTCATGTGTGTTTAAGGTGAATAGAACAATGTGTATGTGCCTCTATTGCACTGTCTGAACAATTGCATATTAGGGTTTTTGTTAATTGTTAGATTTCCACCTTCAATTAGTGTAGAAAATGGTGATGGCTTGCTTTCTTTTTTAATGGTTTTGCTATGGGCATGAAACATGACATCAACTCCTGGTCCCTCTTCTCGAAAAATGAAGTCTTTCCTTCTATTTTGGATTTCTTTTTTCCCGTTCTTATCTACTTTTTTATTTTCCATGAAATCTAAACGAAAATGGATGAAAGTAATTAACGATGCACCATTTGATCCCATACTCAGGTTCTGTGTGCAGCTGTCTGCTCCCTGAAAGTCTTCAAGTAACCACTGTTAAACAGATACCCGAGTACCATGAAGTTGTAGGTGGGTATTGTGTTGTTTGTAACACACTTTGTACAATTTGATTTAGCACCTGATGCACCGACACTGCGTGATAGTCCTAACAATTATTTTGCATTTTCATTTTGTGTAACCGTATCCAGAAGATGGAAGTGATTCCGTTTCAACCACAACTCCCCGTGAGTCAACGGAAATTGAAGATACGGATCATGGGAAGCACCTGCTTTCACCAAATACTGGGATTGGGGAAGTTTCTTTTGTGAAAGAAAGACCTACAAGTGAACCTAAGCTGCCTTCTTATTCCCCAGAACAAACTTCCTCAAAAGAACTGTCACAGTAATCAGTTCAAATTGTCACAAGCAACTTGAAGCAATGTACATCAGTTTTGCAATACCGGAAGGCTAGAAGTTGCGGCATTATAATGCCCGTGTGCGTGCGCTTGACTGTTGATTCTAGTGGTTTGAAGCCTCAATAAATTCCTCATTTCTTTTTCTCCTTTCTGTTGAAACAGGAGAAGTTATTGTGGTTGTGATTGCACAAACATGTATTATCGGTGCAGTTTGGAAGTTAAAATGGTATTCGGTTTGTTAGGCTTGTGCGTCATGCATGTTTCGGAGTTTCTATGGGAGAATTGAATTGAGTATGTGTTCTGTTAGAAGTGGTTCATGTCATGCTTTTGATCTGTGGTACAAGCAAAACCTCCTTTGTTTTGTGGTTTTTAATCAGGGTAGCAAATCTTCTGCCCTTGCACTTATTGAGTTAGCGAGTTAATGAGTTAGCAAGCGAGTCAAAGATTTACCGGGAAATCCATAACAACAAATCATGAACATAGTGTTTATAAATCATCAGCTCCAATTTTCATTTCAGCAAGGACAAATGACCAATGTAGCTTTGCAGCCTTAACAAAGATAAAAGTAAGAGCAAGTGTAGAACTTCGGAAGATACAGACAAACAATCCCATGATTAACAAACGCGACTCCATGTAGTTTAGCCCACAGGTCACTGATGGACCAACGTAAAATATCGAATATGAATACCCGTAACCATTTGTTGGCTATTTGATCTTGTTTCTTACACCCGGCAGCTCAATGGCACCATATCATGAAGAGACCCCTTCAAGCCCCAACTTAGAAGTTAGCCAGGCACAGACCTGGTCCATCTCTTGAGGTATCGTGTAATGACCAAGCCTGCACATTTGACCAAAATGATCAGAAACTGTACCCTTGTAACTTAGTTGACACTTGATAGCATTGGTTTGAGTGGATAGCATCCAGCCACATACCCATTATATGACTTAAATGTCACATCCTTGAATCCAGTTGCAACCAAAAGCTGTGACGATTTCTCACCCCATTTGTGAGGAACCACATCATCACCTACAACCAATAAAAGATCCAAATTATATTGCATTGGCAGGTTTTTAACGATGCAGGCAGAAGCTATTATGAGCTATAGATTAAACGTCAACATCGAGCATTACAAACAAGATTTTAAGACATTGATAACCGTTTCTATCTATTTATTACTTGAAATAAACCACTTCCCTTATGGAAACACACCTTCCTAAAGCTTATATAAAATGCATTTTCAGATTGAACTTCTAAATGATACTCAGCACCATGAATGATGCTCTCTACTTACTCAGATGATGAGAAGAGTCATATTCAGCAAAACAATAAGTAAAATAGAAATGCTAAGGAAACTACAAGTTAGACTGCAGTTGATGGATGTAAGATAGAGTGAAGAACAGCGGCATGGCCAAAAACAAGAAAGAGGAAAAGAGTTTATGGCATTGAAGTAAGAGAACTGACATCAAACAGGTAATGACAGGAGGTGAATCGATGAAAGGACAGTTTTGAATGTAAGCAGCTGAGTCAGTAACATGGAGAAATATTGGCTGTCAATCATTACATTTCACCAAACTATATTCTCACACTGATAAAGTTAGTACTACAAAAAATAAGCCAATCTAAGACCTACTGTAGGGGGGAAAAACAGTTTATATTCTTTATGCAGATTAGGCTGGCATATTTTGGATGTGATACCTTTGCCATGGCAGAGCAAAAGGGGGAAGGATGTTGCCCGCTCTGCAGCTCTATCTACTCCTCCTAATTTGTTCTTCAGAGTTCTAGGCAAGGAAAACCATGTAACCTGAAGTTATGATAGGTGAACAAAAAATAGCATAATGAAATATGGATATGACTTTTGAGTGGAAGAAGCAAAGAAGCCAAACTTTGCACAGGGAAGCCATCCACTTAATCCCACAGCCGCACTTATTCTGGGTGGATAATCAATGCCATTTCCATATTTCCCTGAGACACAGCAGGTTGCGCTGTACAGGGCTGTTGCTGCACCCATACTGAAGCCTCCAACACCGAGTTTAACTGTAACACAGAAAATTATAGTACGTTATACAGACTGCAGAAGCAGTTCCAGAGATAATGGCTGTTGCTGCACCCATACTATACCACTACATAGTGTTCAGGTCTCTAGTCTTTCAACTTGTAAAACAAAACAGACAGTATTTCCCTAAGTGACCGTCAAAATAATAAGCATTGGTGGAGGTGAGGTAAGGCGACTCCAAGGAAAAATTGCAACATCACATAATAAATAGCGGCGAAAGAATACATACCATCAGCTGGCTCTGTTGACAGCAAATTCGCAACATGTGCTGCTGCTGCATCCAATCCCTCAAGGTCATCTTGAGCATCCTCTGAAAGTTCTCCCACATCAAACCCTGATTTACATCACATAGAGACATCGGATTATCTTAATTCGTACAACAAACAGCAGAAGTTAGATCATCTCTATACCTTAAAATAATTATCACTAGAAATCTAGAATTAAACTGAACTGAGCAAGCATGAGGATTTCCCTCCCACACACTTCCCCTTACAGCACAACTCCTACGGCTATGTGGTAAGACAGGAGCTGTGATTATCTTGAATAGAATTTCCTTGAAAAAAGAAGAAAAAAATCAAAGCCATTGAACTTACAAGCTGTGGATGGAAAGCCACCAAAAATAGTTACAGGTCTAGTTGGAGCAGTGGGGCATATCCATTTAATCTGGAGAAAATTATGGCAAAGTTATCAATCCAAATATATAGTTTTTTGTTCTTGAAACATGAAATATATTTTAATAACTAAGAAAAGGATAGCTTGTATAAGCAATTCTAAGCATTAAGTTTTTCCTTACATTAGGAAGAGGAAGGGCCTCTAAGAGCTGGGACCAACTGCCAAAGAAGATCAAACAAAAAAAATCAATGATGTTTTCTATTAGAAGAACACACTCACTCATCTTGTAATTTATCTCTAACATCCATTTCATTGCTTATTTTACTCAGGGGGGAGCACTGCCAACATTGCTAAAAAGTAGAAGGGATCTTCTTCGCAAAGCAATTTGAACGGAAGCTTGATAAACAAATAAATAGCAGAACTTTTAATAAGAACACAATGGTGACAAAAATGCAATTTCGTTTATGGAAATCACTGTGGAATAGTAAAGCTTCACACAGCTTAATATCAAACCAGAAGAGAACAAAGTGAAGCTGGATGGGCAGAGTGCGGCTACAAAAAGGCTCGGTAAAGTCATCATATGTGCAAAGATCACCGATGATCTCTTCAAGAATGAATGTCAACAATGAGATGATTTATATACTTAAAGTCATCTATGTATCCCAATATCAAAATCACAGAAGAGGGCACAGACTAGCAGCACATTCTAAAACATCAAACTCCAAATAAAAATAACTACGAAAGAGAAATTACCTTGAACCGTTATCACCAAGGCCATGTAGCCAAACCACAGTGGCCTGGTGTTTACCCTTAGGCCTAACCACATAAGTCCTTCCAAAATCAAGCACCTTTCTAGCAGTTTTCGCACCTGATGATTTCAAAACTCGATTTAGTGAGAGAAAAACATACATTATCCAGCTAACATAGTCGGTAAAATTTCCCATTTTTTTCACATGCAAAAGCCGAATGAAAAGATTAACAGAACAAAACAACAAGAGTGTGCACATTTTACATGCCACATAGCTTTCTTCGATTAAGATCAGCTATACTAACCAGATGCCATGGAAGTGCCACTAAAACTCATATTAGCCCCTTATTATCCAGCAAAAGGCAAACCCTTTGTCGCAATGATTGATATTAAGAGCAGAAAAAACCTGCAGCCACCATCAAAAACACGATTGAAAATGGAAAAAACAGAAAGACAATAGTGAGGAATTGTAAAGAGGGGAAAAAAACCCTATTGAGGAAATAGCCAGAAGAAGGGGGGAGAAGGGAAGGAATGGCCTACCTCTCATGTGGAGACTCCAATGCAATGAAACTGAAAGACCCAACAGCTCACCTCTCCACCAGATTTTATCCATTTTAATTTTACTCTTGCAGTAAACGGTCCCTTGACTCCCTTTTTCAACGTTTTTTTCTTTTTCTTTTTTAACTTTTTGCATTTTGCATTTTGCATTTTTCTATTTTCGTTTATAAAATAAATATACACGTGTATAGTGTTTAGACTGTGAGCTTTCGGGGCACGAGGTTGTATTTCAACCAGCTAATACATTTATTTTTTATAACGTAGATTATGAGTTCGATTTTTAATATTGTAACGATAATTAAAAATATAATCAATTAAGAAATGTGACATTAATTTTTTTTAATTTTTATGAAAAAAAAGTACTCACATTCCATGATATACCACAGAAAAGAAAGTAAATACGTTCCCTGGAAATTTCATCATTTATCAATGTGATGTGATCTTAAATTATCTGCAAATTGTTCAAAAATAATACTACAGCATATATAGTATTCATGCCATGGTCAACATATTCCAATCGGCTCAAATTCAATTTTTGCACTCTTACATGTAAATTTCGAGTAAAAGTGAAGTTTTTCTTTTTAATATTCCAAGTAGATTGTAGTTAATTCAATGACTTTAATCCAAGAAATAAACAGCCTTAATTATGTAATTTAGATTGGGTTTTTTTATATGAAAATGAAAGCAACAAGCAAAAACTAAACTAGCACCATTTTTTTAGAAAGAAGAAAAAGATTAAAATGAACACTTGACCGAGCAAACTGAAACTAAGTATAGAATTCGAGAAGGTCGAACAATAAATTTAGTATATAATTTAGATTGGGTTTTAAAGATATGAGGAGAAAAAAAAAATTATCAATTTTAATGTTCTTTTTTCTTGATCCCTCGCACAAGTATAGTCTAGGAAAAACTAATGCTGAAGCCAATAAAATGATTACTAATTACAATAGGTAAAAAGGGTAAAATCGTTCCTGAACTTTTCAATTTTATTTTATCACATCCTTTTTCTTTTTCGCGGCACCCAAAGGTCCCCGTACTAAGTCCAATTATTTGATTACATCCCTACCGTGACAGATTGTTGACATGGAGTCGTTAAGTGCCACGTCAGCTTGACACATCATACTTAAAGACACGTGTCAGCTTGTTCTCAAAACGACGTCGTTTCGGTAAAAGAATGTGATAAAATAAAAATGAC
>NBIL01109413.1:0-10883 GCA_002752925.1 Viola pubescens var. scabriuscula | reverse complement strand
AAATTTTAGGTAAGAGAATTTCGGAAAAAATCGAATGATAGATTATTTAGTTTCCGAAAAGCGTAGTTCTAGTTCTGCAGCAGAAAAATTAAGGAGAGTAATTTAATAAGCATTAACTGTGGTCCAAATACTGGTAATTGTTTTGATGGGAAAGCAATGCACACAAAAGTGGGAAGCATCTAACTAAACAAACCGGCATTTAAAAAGAAGTTGCTATTAGAATTCAGCTACACAGAATTGCAAGAAAAGAAAAATTAAATTTGGTTGCTTTTATGAGTGTAGATGAGGGACAAAAGATGGACCACCCTCATTTAGCATCGCATGCACATTTAAGACCTACCTACATGCATAATTTATTTACTGTGACTAAGTAATTATGTTAATTTCTGCTTTGGTTAAAGTCCAGAAATTAAGAAAAGAAAATCAGATAAGAAATTAAGACATTAATGATTGATTGCATTGTTTTTTCTGACTTCAGTAGTTGTCTTTTCCTGAGTTAAGTTGGAAAACCATAACAGATAATGACAAGAAAAACATTTCAGGTTCTGCAGCAGAAAAGTCATCAAAAAAGATCAGCAACCAGTTAGCATTTCTGTCAAAGTTCCCTTTTTTTAACACTCACACTGGATTGATCCACTAATCTAGTAAGAGATAAAGTGCTCCTAGCATACTGCGTGCATAAAAGTCGAATCAGCGAATCAGCGATCTTTTAGTTAATGGGTGGTTGAGTCGAGTGTGGGTCCATGGGTCCATCACTGAGCAACCAAGTATGGCCTTCATTAATGAGTGTACATTTGTTTACTTTCCAGTTCCTTTCTAAAGGGTCTTTCTTTCATCACTCAGCTAATTGTCTCACTCTCACCTCAGCAGCACACTCTCCATTTCTGAGGTACTAATTCTCAGATCTAAGCCACATTGCACCATGACACACTCATTTCTCTCATTGCTTGCATGTAGTTTTATGGGTGAGTCATTGCTGCAATTGTATGGATTATATATGCTTCTTGTGTTTGATTGTTGGGTTTGTCGGTTGTTCTGCCAATTTAGTGACATTTCTTGCATAATTACTGTTGTTGAGTTGTCTGTAAAAATGTTCTTTTACAATGTTTTGTTTGCTTTGATCTTTAAAGGAGTTGATTTTTGATTGCTTTTTGTCAGGTTATATATGTTGTAAGATTGCTGGTTGGTTTTTCTTTGATTGATGCTAATTTGGATATATTTAGACATCTGTCGAAAACTGATTTATGAATGATGATAAAATGGATCTTGAAGTGAGCAATGAGTTTGTAGCTCCGCCGTGCTTCCTGCAAAGCAAAAAGAGTCAGGTCTCGTGCTCGAACTACGAAGCTTTTGTAGTGGCATGAGACCAAATAACCTGTTCCTTAAAATGCATGTGTTTGAGCTCTGTTGTCTGAAATTGTGCAGATATCGCGCGTAAGGTTCATCTGTGATTGACCTATGTAGGCTTTCTAGCCATGGGGAAATTTGCAGGAAAATGGATCAAAACTGTGCTTTTTAGGAAAAAAACATCTAAAGCTAGCATTACAAAAGTAAGAACTTTTGTTTTAGTTGCTTGGTCATGTTCAACAAATTCGATACTTCACATTTGTATCACATTCAATTTTCTATCTCCATCTTTCATGCAGGAAGATGCAGTCGAGAAGGAGGCGGGTACTGCCCCTATGGTGTCATCTGGTGATCTGTTATCAAATCCTGATACAATTTCCGATCCTGCTCCTCATTCCTCTGAAATGGGTAGCAGAAACTCTGAATCAGTTAAGGAAGTCATTACAAGCTCACTGTATGATTCTGTCGGCGGATTGGCTGCACCATGTGGTGCAGATACGGGAGGAGCATCAGATACATTGAGCATCATCAGGCTAGAGCCAGCTGCAAAAAAGGTCCGGACTGCTCTCGAACCATATTCAAATTTTTGACACATTTATGCTTTTTAAAAGGAAAGATTTGTGTACTGAAGACTCACTAGCCAACCTTGAATGTGTAGGTGGTCATCATAAGGCTCCAGGCACTCATTCGAGGGCACCTCGTCCGGAGACAAGCTATTGCCACTTTCCGTTGCATGCGAGGGATTCTTAAACTGCAAGCTCTAATCCGGAATCGAAATGTCAAGATTCTTGATGCTGGGAATGAAGCAGCAGACAGTTGCAGCCAAGGAAATGCTTTTATCCTGAAGGTATACTTAACTCACTCTGTGGAACATTTCTGATACAGATTAGTATAGGATTTGATGGAATTCATCTTTATTTGATTTTAGCTTTTGGCTTCACCATGCTCTACTGCCCCAATGAAGCTTCATTATGATCGAATTGATCTAAACTCCTCCTGGAACTGGCTGGAACGCTGGTCCTCATTTCTCTTACCGAAACCACTTTCACAGCAGAAGTCAATTCCTGACAAAAACAAAAACATAAAGCAGTCCGGCAATAGAACTGTAGAGAGAGATCTAAGCAGGCCCAAACAAAGTGCTTTGAGGATCTCAGCTGCAAATATGGAAAACAACTCGTTTACAATGCCTGAATTTGGGAAGTCCAAACGCAGCACGAGGAAGCCCTTGAGCAACCAAGCAGAGGCAATGCAAGGAAACCCCATGACTGAACTGGAGAGGGTGAAACAAAATCTGAGAAAAATTACTGCATTCAGGCCAGGGGCACCTGTTGTATCAGAACCTGTGACTAAAAAGCCAAACTCAAGTCCTGACGGCGGCCCTGAAAAGATTGGAGACAATTCCCAGGAGGAAACATATGATCCAACTGTTAAGGTGATGAAAGAATCGGAGAAGGTTGAGATAGAAATGTCCCTGGAACCATCAATAATGCTGGAAAATAGTATCAACGAGGAGCTACATTATCTAGAAAATAACATTGAGAACATTCTAGCTGTGGATGATGACTTGAATTACAAGGATGAAGGAATTATCAAGGAGGATCAAAGAACTACGAGTAGGAAGAGGAGATCTTTCGCAACAAAGCAGGAATTTCCAGAGAATCTTTCACAGAATACTCCAATGTTGCCAAGCTATATGGCGGCAACTGAATCTGCAAAAGCGAAAGCTAGAGGACAAGGTTCCTTGAGGTTCAGTCAAGATGAGGATGAAAATGGTTTCGCCAGGCGACATTCTTTGCCGTTCTCGAATGATGGCAAATTGAACTCCATATCACCTAGGAAGGAGAGGTTGGTTGCAAATGGTAAAGGAAGAAGCAAAAGCGAAAGACAATTGCTACCTTTTCGAGACACAAATGGTAAGAATCTTGCAAGGATGCATATTGAGCCACAGAAGAATGTCTTCCATCTTTGAATTATCTATGCACAGATCAAGAGTACAACCTAACTGAATTTCAACTATTTTGGCATGTTATTGTGTTCCTGATGATCATGCACTTTCAATTTCAGAGAAGGTGACTCAACCAGCATGGAGGAGGTAACTTCGCGACTACTCTCGTAGAGAAATGCCTACTGATCCTCTCGTTATACTCAGTGTATCGTGTACTCGATCACCTTCGTATATTTCTCCTACCTTTGTTGTGTTCCTGCATGAATGTATAATTACAGATCTTAGCCTTCTCCATTGCTGCTGGTATCTTTATCATAAACCTTAGCTCTATTATTCAACCTTGATGTTTGTAATTAATAAACCTGATCAGCTTTTATTCATCTCTGTAGATTAAACTTGTAGCTTATTGCATTTCATAATAAATTATTACCAAATCATTTGCATTAGGATTTCAATTGTCAGCTAAAGTGACAGAAGGCAAAGAGTGTTGGACTTGGTCCTGAAGTGTATGGTGCAAGACAGCTCTACACTTTAGTGTACATTCTTTTGAGTCCCAGGCCCCAGATCGAGGCCTACACGTTAGTTGTGGCCTAGAGTCGTGTCATAATAAGAGATTACTCCATCCTTAACTCAAGTCTTGAGTTTGAACCTGGAGATTAAGGTAAATCAAGTTAGAAGGCCATGACAGTATTTGAACATATTACGAAGTGCGTCATCATCATTAATTTAGGAATTATACATGACTTTTTTTAGTAGAGAATTATACATGACTATTCCATGTCCTGATACTTATTTCATAGATTGCACATTCTGAAAGGGAAAAAAAGGGTTTCAAGAGATGCAGAAGGCGAAAAGTGATGTTCCTGCGGTGAAGCTTGGGGTAAAAAATCCAAGGCTAACCTTATATCCATTTCCAATGTACAAACACCCATTGCTCACTGACATTCCGCCATAAACAGTAGCACCTGTGTTGTACGACCATAAGATTTCTCCAGATTCAGCATTGATTGCATAGATGGGTCCTTGTTTATATGTCGAACCAGCAAACAACACACCGTTGGCTATGGTCACAGGACCACTGGCTCCTGCTGTGACATTGGTTGGATCAGCCACTGACCATAAGATTTCACCATTTCGAGGATCCATCGCCACCCATCCTCCACCGGTTGTGTTCTCGGTAGTTGGCTTGAGGGTGAAATTTAGGCCTTTAGAGTTTGCAATGTTGGTGTAGACCCTTTTTGTGTCTGTAGCTGCACCCCAGTAACCTCCACCACCAGCACCACCTGGTCCAGCTTCCTGCACAGTTAGTCCACAAATCAGACAAAATAACGAGTTTATAGCTCAACAGTAATCCCTGTAAAGCAGAGAGATCTTAGGTATCGAGTTCGAAAAAAAAGAACTTACTGTAGACCAAACAAGGTTGCCGTTGTTGCGATCCAAGGCCCAGGCAAACCCACTTTTCTGGACAGCAACAACAATATCATGCTTAGTTCCATTGACAAAAATGCTTAGCATCATTGGTGCCTCTGAAAAATCAGCATCAGGATTCGGGCCAGGTGGGCAATTAGGGGTTGACACATTGTTACAAGCGAAAAACCACAAGTCATATCCTCCTAGCTGTTTATACCACTTGATTTTCCCACTATCCAAGTCAAGAGACAAGATTGAATTGGAGTGGTTGTCAGGTTCTATGCAGGGATCAGAATTACTAGGAGCAGTTTGATTGTTCTGCTTTTCCTGGCATTGCCGGATGCGAAGAGGAGCGGAATACATGTTTCCTGTGGCAATATAGACAAGGTTCCTAGGAATATCAATGGAAGGGCTACTTCCCCAGACAGCTCCTCCTGCATATTCTCCAAGCTGTCCTAGGTTATCAGGTAGCATAAATTTCTGCCACAAAATCCCCCCATTTCGGACATCTAACTTGGAAAAACTACCCCGGAAAGTGCAGCATTGCTCAATGCTCGAAGATTCTTCCAACGAAGATGTACCGATATAAAGAGCCCTGTAAAAGTAAAAATAAAAGATAATATCAGTTACAGATAACTTCCCTTATTCACAGTTCCTCAGACAGTAGAAAATAGAAATTTGGTCTGAAAACCAGAGAAGATTCAGGACTAAAATAGAAAATTCCAAAAGACCAACAAAAGTTTCCAAGTCAATTTCAGTATGTGAAATTATACGTAGGAAATTGGTTTGGTTTTGCAGGAAAAAACAATAAGTTTATGTCAACTACTATGTTGTCAGTTAGATTTTTCTAGGAAAAATTGGTGAATTAGGACAGAAATTGAGATGACCAACCCCTTGTGATAAGTTCCAGACATGGTGACAAGAGCTGCAGGGTGGTTATCGAGCCGAGTTGACCACACAAGCCTCCCTGTTGATCTTTTGACAGCAATCACCACAGCAGGTCCATAGATTGCAACAATGAGGAGGTTACCTGCAATTGTTGGAGTTGATCTTGACACGGTTGTGTTAACATTCAGAACGACGCCAGTTGTATTGAATCCTGTCAATTTGATCAAGTCCTGCTTCCAAATTAGAGACCCATCAGATGAATTAACAGCATAGATGTATCCATTCCAGCTAGGAAAGTAAAGAGTCCCTTCAAAAATTGCTGGTGTTGCTGTTATATCTCTGCCTGCATAGAATTCCCACTTCAGCCTCAGGTTGGAAACTGTTTCAGGACTGATCTTGACTTCCTCACTTGCATATCTTCTGTTGTATATGTCTCCACCATGATTAATCCAGTTCTGTGCTCCTCGACGCTCCTTCAGCTGATTCGCCTGCAAGAACCAATCAAATATACAAGAATGACAGATTAGGAAACTTTATATTACAGGAAATGGCATCAAATTAGGAAACTTTATATTACACCAGAATCTGCTTTGATGGCGATGGCTTGCAGACAAATGATCCAAACAGTAAGGTATGGTAATAAGTTCTTGTGTCTTGCAGCTACAATAGGTGCCATGCAGCAAGGAGTTTAAGAAATTTACAGACCAACAACAATCTTGGCTGGACAGTTTACCTTTGAACACAAGTACTTTCAGCAAATTATAGGGTTTGTTATTAATAAGTGTTTTTCTTGGTCAATGACCTATATGGATTATATCATTTTGCTACATTTTGAAGAAATCAAAATGCACACGTAGTCATCTTGAAAGTCAACCAATTATTTCTTCTAAGATGTGCAGTTTACATTGTTTAGCTTGTAGAAGGAGATTAAAGTGTTGGATCCCATGGGTTTAGACAATGAGCGAAAGTGAATGCCGAAACACTCGCACCAATTGGTATCAATTGGTCAATGACCTGTAGTGAGTGAAAGATTATGAGGAAAAATGCTTAGTAGGTAATTACTCCATATATAAGAATAAAATTAGCAATTTTTTACTTAAAAAGGTGACTGTTGAAATACTCGTACCAATTGGTCAATGACACTCACTTGTATGGTGAGTGCAAAAATATTCAAAAATCTAGAATATAGTAGATCCTGGATTACAAAATTTCAATAATTTTCATTGATCTGTTTTTGACTTTTTCATTTATTTAGAATAATGTCTAGATTTTGATCAGATACAGAATGCAAAGAGAGAGGTTCCAGCTGTGGCCCATCCTGTTCCAATGCTAACATTATATCCACTACCCATATAAATGCATCCATTGCTCACTGAACCACCACCATAAACTGATGCTCCTGTCTCATATGACCACAGAATTTTCCCAGTTTTTGCCTCCATTGCATAAACTGGCCCTTCTTGGGATGTTGACCCAGAAAAAATGACACCATTGGCTAAGGTAACCGGACCAAAAGTTCTGCCATTGCTAGGATCTGCTGTAGACCATAGTATTTTACCATCTCTAGCATCCAACGCAACCCATCCACCTGATGTTGTGATGTTGTTTGATGGTTTTAGGGTAAAGTTCTTGCCATCTGTATTCGCAATGTTGGTGTACACTTTCTTCCTCCCATCTGTAGCTGCTCCCCATGTACCCCCACCACCAACTCCACCAGGACCAGCTTCCTGCAACAAAACAGAGGACTAAAGAGTGAATTCCACAATTGGTGAAGTGTTATAATGCATAAATCATCAAACAAAGAACAAAAGGGGGGTTTGTGACTGTGAGTTTGAATCTTGTTTGCTTCGGGTTGGCGATTAAAAAGTAAAGTGACTTCAGCAAGTAATTTCCCCTATATGATCGAACCAACCACATCTTGCTTGTAAGGTGAAAGTCTCAAACTACCAACATCAATCTGTTGTTAGATAAGAAGAAGTCTTTTCTTTTGTAGACTCGAGTGCCCTTTGTGCCCTTCCAGCAAAAGATTAACCAGTTCGAACATGGTCGACCCTAAAGATGACTTTTCTAATATGGTTTTCTTAAACCTACATTAAGAATGGTCAGGTTTCTCAACTCGACCATAATACATGATAAATGATGAGATATGCTCTTATGTGTAACTTACTGTCATCCAAATAAGGTTGCCATTATCTCTATCCAAAGCCCATGAAAATCCACTTTTCTGGACAGCAGCAACTATATCTTTCTTTGTACCATTGACACTAATGCTCAACATCATTGGTGCTTCCCCAAAGTCTGCATCTGGGTTTGGTCCAGGAATTGGACATTCAGGCGATGTGAAATTTATTAAGCTACATGCTGCAAACCACACATCATAGCCACCCAACTGATGGTACCATCTGATCTTTCCAGAGTCTAAATCAAGGGCTAAGATTGACTCTGAATGGATGTCTGGGTCTAGACAATCATCTGGATGAGTAGGTCTTGTTTGGTTGTTCTCTTTCTCCTGACATTCTCTTACATGAGGAGGAACTGAGTACAGATTTCCTGTTGCAATAAAGACAAGTTTCCTGTCTGTGTCAATGGATGGACTGCTGCCCCAAACAGCTGCCCCTGCATAGCCACCTGTTCTGTTGAAATTGTCTGGAAGCATATAGGTTTTCCACAAGATTTTGCCTGTTTTGCTGTCTAGCTTTACTAGGCTGCCACGAAATGTGCAACAATCTGCGATTGACGCACCCTCCTCTAGTGATGATGTACCAATGTAATAACCCCTACACAATTTTGGCAAATCAAACACATAATTTAGTGTTCATGAAGAATATCATAATCTCTAAATTTATTTTATTTTATTTTATTTTTTAATACGTTGATTTCTCTTAAAACTTAGCCTTATAGAAGAACTCTAATGCAACAATAATTTCGGAATAAAAAAATAATTCTTTTTTTGGAACCATTTTTTTTTTCACCTTGTAAATTCTACCTATTGTTAGAGTACTAACTATGGTCATAAACCCTTTGTAATATGAAATATAGTGATGGGAACTTTTTTAATCTTTGTATACATCTTATCCTTTTAAAACTTGATTTCAATACTTGAATTCTTTCCTATATTGAAATGATAATATAATTGTAAATTTTGAGAAAATATATATAGTTGAAATTTATAAATTTTAAAAGTCAAGCGAGTGAAATGAAAGATTTTGGAATTATTGATTTTTTTATGTACCTAATTTTAAGATTTATATGTTCGTAATTAAAGTATTAAAAGACTCAAGACCTAACAATTTATTTATTAGAAGAATATAATTACTATTTGGATGTATCTATTATCACATGATTTCATGTGCAGAGAGAGAAAACTAGTATATAAGTTTCTAGTTGTTACAAAGATTGTAGTACGTTCTTTTTTAACTAGCCTGATTCTAGTAATTTTTCGATCGAATTCTAGTAACCAACGTTAACTATTTTAGTGACTTTCGATCAAATTTCGGTAACTTTTGCTTAATAATTTTAGTAACTTTCGATCAAATTCGAGTAAATATAATTCATATCATGATTATTGACCAAACATGTTTTTCCTAGAAGAAAATGAGCATTTAAAAGCACTAACAGGCAAGCATAATTAGTAGGATATGGTTTTCCTTGCAATTTTCCAACTGATTAGCGAAAAATAATCACACAAATATTGAATTAATGGTAAAAAACTAACCCTTTGTAATAGGTTCCAGACATGGTGATGAGACTTGCGATATGGTTTTCGACTCGGGTCATCCAGACAAGCTTTCCTGTTGATCGCTTGACAGCAAGAACAACACCAGGCCAATAAAGTCCAAAAACAAGCAAATCATGACCAGAAATAACTGTTGGAGTTGATCTTGATACTGTGGAATTGAAATTCAAAACAAAAAGGGCACTTGGCAACCTAATTCCAGTTAGATTCTGCAAGTTTTGCTTCCAAACAAGAGATCCATCACAAGCTTTAACAGCATAAATGTTGCCATTCCAGCTAGGAAAATATAGGGTACCCTTAAAAATTGCTGGTGTTGCTGATATGTCCTTCCCTGCAAAGAATTTCCACTTCAGCTCGAGCTTGGAAACAGTTTTAGGGCTTATCTTGGTCTCCCTGTTAGCATATCTTCTGTTGTGTAAGTCCCCTCCATGGTTTAGCCAGTTTGGTGTAGACTTCTGATGATTTTCTAAATGTGGACAAATGCTTGCATTTGAATCTGCACCAAGAATGATGGGAAGAAGACAAATTGTTGTGAGAAGTAAGACAAGAAGATTGTGTTTGCATCTAGGGGGTGCCATGGAATGGGGAGGTTGACCTCAGAATAGAAACACCAAGGTTAATAGATATCCTTTACCTATTACAAGCAAAATCTAATCTTGTACATTGTTTAGAGTCATCTTTGCCTTTCAAATAGAAGAATAATCTAATCTCATTCGAGTAGTGTCGGTCTCATTTAGTAGTATACTTTGAACTTTGAAATATAAAATAAAAATAAAAAAAGGAAACTTACACTAATCTTACAATCTTCAATAATATCCTTTCAATTAGTCAAACCGACTTTAAAATTGTTGGCCATGATTGTGTGTTAGACTTTACATCTAATTCAACTAAAAAATTGAAATATTAACATTTACAAAGCCTAAGAGAGTGATTATTACATCTAATTAAATGTGAACTGATATGATGTATTTTGTGCGCATTTTTCCTTCCTTTCCTTGCCCTTTTCGGATCTTGATGCTACTGATTTGCCTCTATTTCTTTACTTTTGGTAAATTTGAGCTTTAGGAGAGGAAATCCTAAAAAGATGCATTATTTACTGGATTTTGGAGAATTCCGAGTGTCTAGGCCTCGCTGCTCATCGCTTAGGAGCCAGCGACAGAAAAGGAAAATTTCGGAAAAGAAAATCCAATAAATCCGACTGATTCTCCTACTTCCCTTCCATGTTCCTAGCTTTGCAGAGACATAATTATGGAAAACCTAGTTCTATTAGACTTAGGACTTCGATTTTATTTAATATATATTTAAACAATTAGGGTTTTGGGAGAGCCTCCTGTTTTTTGCTCTCTTTCATTCTTCTTCTTCTTCCGCCACTCTCTTCTTCTAGATTTTTTTTGTAATAAACCGAAGCTTTGCTCCGGCCGGTAATATTCACATTAACTTTAACATTTAAAAAGCCTGAGAGAAAGTGATTATTACATTTGATTAAATGTGAACTGATATGATGTATTTTGTGCGCATTTTTCCTTCCTTTCCTAGCTCTTTTCGAATCTTGATGCT
>NBIL01109358.1:0-18414 GCA_002752925.1 Viola pubescens var. scabriuscula | reverse complement strand
CGTACTCATTTCCTTCAGCTCCATAATGCCATTCAATATTTCCATACTCATTTTCAATCTTATGATAATAAACCCAAAAAATTAACAATAGAAAAAAAATGGAGAAAAAAATTGGGAAAAAAGAGAGGAAGGTATATATATCTATATATATAAAGTGCAAACCTGAGCAAGAATTATAGGTCCTCCTTGTGAAGCAAAAAGTCTCTCAAATTTCATCATGTCCACGATTTTTGAGACAAAAAGTTTCATCTCATACTATTTTTTTCCCCCAAAAATTAAACACCACAATAAGAATAAAATATTATAAATAATGTAGTACTATTAATTAAAGATTAAAAATTAATTACCTCAAAAACAGCATTATGTGTTCGCATTTGGATGCCTGGCAAGCTATGTAGCCATACAGGAAGTCCTCTGTCAAGAGTTAAAAAAAATTATTAAATGTAAACTACAATTTTAACAAATTAAATATAAAATTTATTACCCATAGGTCCATTCTGCGCACACATATGGCCGATCCGAAGAATAGAATAAAGACCTTCCTCCTGAATAGTCTTTATAAATCTAACAAGATCTAAATTTCCACGGAAATCATACTGAATAAAAATTTACGAATGTTAGCCATATGAACAAATGCATAAAGCATTATGTATATAGTATATTAATAAAAGTACTGTTCAAATTTATTTTCGTATGGGATAAAACCTGTCGTTGTTGAGCCTCATGTGCATTCCAAAATACATAAGTCTCAATCGCATTTAATCCACCTTCTTTTGCTTTTTTAATGAGTTGCGGCCACATCTATACTCCCCACAAGATTTTTTTATAAAAAAACAAATATTAATACATGGAAAGTACTTTTAGTAACTTTTTAAAATAAAAATAAAAATAAAAATAATAATAATAAATTACCTGGGGTGTACTACGTGGGTAATGAATAGAACCAGAAATAATTATTTTCCTTTCTCCATTGATTTTAATGGCTCTATGGTCGAACGTAACTTCACTAGCCAAACAACAAGAGATTAAAGATATAACGACAGTAAGCAAGCAAGAAACAGAAAATATGAAATGGGAAGTCATTTTTCTTATCAGCACTATAAGAACATATGAAATGTTAGTGTCAATTTCTGCATTTATAGCCAAATATATAGCAAATGATTTTGAAAAATTGTAGATATTTCTTTGCTGTAAAATGATGGTATATCTTCACTATAAATCTTTATCACAATTTGAATTAGATTTAAAATATCCATAGCATATTATCACAGCCTAAATAGTTTACAATGACTAGTAATTAAACAATAATGATATAATAATAGATTTTCAGTATAAAATAAATTTTCCTAAAAATAAGATTAAACAAATTAAAATCAGTTTAAAAAGTTATAGTAATTGGAGGATTCTTTATCTGTAGTTATCTTTCCCTAATTAATTACGATGAAAATTCACTAAATAGAAAATCCCTCCAAATAAATCTAGCCTATAGTTATGATCAAGGGGAATAAGTTAGATAAGATAAAAATCACATTAATCTATTAACATTTTGAAGTTTTGAAGTTTATATATTTAGAAGATAAAATGAAAAAAAAAATTGTGATAAACTTTCACTAATTTCAGAAGGAATTTCTCTACCGTGGGAATGTTTGTAATATATAAATGAAATTTTTGACTATTGGATGATGTTTTAGCAATTTAAAAAAATAATCAGTTCTGAGTTACGATAAAATATACATTCTTATATATTTACATTCGTTTTTTTTTTTTATAACCCAATTTTTTTTTTTTCGAAACAAAGAAATCTACGGATTCTGATCTTTGGGAATGGAAGTCAAGTCCATCTTTGTACAAAAAGGAAAAGACTGAAAAAGCAGCCTTGAAACTTCAAAGATGCCCTCCGGCCGGATACTAAAAAATAAACTGAGAATTGTCCCAATCCCAAATTCAGAGCATAGAATTTTTAACATTACAGACAACTTTTCCTTTTTTTCTTTTTTGTTCTGCAAGTGCGGGCCGAAGTCTTAGTAAAGCCGGTCTCGCTGGTCATGCCACCATCTCCACCTGTAAAATAAGCACGCCAGACATAAAAGAGGTCAGTGCCTGCCTGCCATCAAAACTCGGCCCATAATACAAGGCCCAATAATGGCATTTTTCAAAAAACAAAATCAAAATTGTAAATTAATAAACTCAAACTTGATATGGGAGTGATTTTTTTTTCAAACTCAAACTCATAGTATTTACCCATATTAAACTACAAAGTACAAACCCATTGCTTAACTCAACCCTTTAAAAATTAAAATGCATGACCTATACGTGACAATTAAATAGGTGGAACATTAATGCACATATCATCATTTAACCACAAAGAGCAAGAATACATGTTCATTATCAAGAAACTTACCAGTAATAATCCCATCTGGGTCGGACTTTGGTCATCCGGTTCTCACCATACGGGTAATCGGTTTCGGCCCGCCTTGTGTTTTGGAAAGCACAGCAGCCAACTGAATAGATTGCAATCAAAACGACAAGCATGACAATGTTAAGAACAGAGAGTTTATGCCAATCTCTCCTCACATCCTCAAGAACTCCAGCTTTGCAAGAATCACACTCGTAGCACAGCAAACTAGGTGCGTTGTTCCACCTGTAGCAATCCTGGTCTTGTGGCACCAATGATGCCGTGTTGTAGTTGCAAGAAGTTGGTGGCTTGCAACATCCAGACTAGTAATTAAGAAACCCAACAAAAATTAACACAAAAATTAAGCATAATTAGTCACTAATACTTGAGGTTAAGGCAATTTAAAAAATTGAAATCCAAAAATATAAAATTCTAAGTTAACAACATAAATAAATAATGAGCTTATAGTTCAGTGGTGATCCGCTATTTTCTTAAAAGCAATACAAAGTTCTAAGTTTGTAAGAGGAACAATCAATTAGTAAGTTTATTGGTACTTACCGAAAACATGCAATTTAAACTCTTTACATTCAAAATACGAAGTTCTAAGTTAACCATAAAAATAACAAACGAACTTATAGCTAAATGGAACTTCTTGCAAAATAAATTAGTAAGTTCATCGATAGTTACCGTAAAAAAAAGAAAATTAGGTTTCAAGCTCAAAATCTTAACGTAAACAACATTAAAATGATTACCTGAATTGGAGACATGTCTCTTTCTAGATAATCAAGAGGAACCCAAGTGACAACACTGCCACAAGTCTTAGAACTCAAGATGCAGCTTCTAATTGTTCTCCAATAATCAGGATCCATAACCCTAGTCCTTAACCAAGGAGAATAATCTTGAAGCCTGTACTCTTTATAATTCCTACCTTGGACTGCCACACCACCACCTTGGCTGGTCACAATAAACCCAAAAACGGTTAGACCCATCAAGGTTACAATAAGGAACAACATGACCACCAAGTAGACCCAGAGCGCCCAAGCCACATGGAAACAGGCACCAATGAACCCAGCAAGTGAAATTATGAGCACAACAAAACCCACAACAAGAAGTGGGGTTTGAAGAAAACTCTCACATGTTGTGTTGCTCCTTGCCATCCATAACCCTCCTCCTATAATTGGTATGGATGCTAAGAGTGTGAAAAGATTCAAGAAACCGATTACTGAGTTGCTAAATCTATACATGGTTTTCTTGATTTTTAATTTTTTGCTCTCTCCCTAGCTACTACCTCTCTTTGTTATGATCTTTTTCTTCTCTTTTTTCTCCTTTTATCTATGTCTGCTGCTTCTTTTCTTGTTGTGAATGGTGTTGTTGTTTCAGCTTTCTTTTTTTTTCACTTTTCAATGGGTGGTATTGCTTTTTCTTTTTTTTTATTGTTCTGGCAAGATTCAAGATTAATTCAATTCAAAATGTTTATCACTTTGCTCTAGCTTTCTATGCAATTGGCTATTTAAAAAGATTTTTTTTAAAAAAAACTACTTTCTCTTTTGTATTTATAGAATCACAACTTCTTAGTCACTAAGGAATTTTGATAGTGCAAAATACTGACTAAATTGCCCAAAAGTACTGCATACTGTATAAAGATGCCTGCTTACTATTTTTTTGGGCTCATGTTAACTATGTTATGTTATAGTATAGTTTAAAAAAACTATGTTATGTGACTTATGCTAGACCTTGTTTGTAACTAAGTGATACTCATAAACATGTGATAATATAACCTTTTTTTTCTCCCAAACTTTTAATTGATCATTTTTTATCCTTTTATTAAATGGAAAAAAATCGGTACATTAGGGTGGTACATTAGGGTACTCTATTCTTTGATATTTTATAAGGTAAGGTATTAGTAGCATATGTGAGATCTATTGTGAGTGAAAGTATCGATCGGTACGGTACCTCTAATGTACTTAAGTTTTTTTTTTTTTAATATTAGTTTAGTTTTCAGTATGAGTGTGACATGGCATGTCCATCCTAATTAAGCATCACATTTGAAAAAATTAACATGTCAAGTTAACATAGTTAATGGTAACAACAGAACATTAGTGATAAAATATCTGTTGATTCCATTTACCAAACCTAGATATATTGTAAAGGCATCAATTCATTATGCAGTGGGCAAGGCAAGCAAAGAATTAATAGTAGGCTTGTTGGAGATGGGGAACTCTTCTTTAGCTTGATTTTGAAGCATTATCAGCATCAGAATTAGGTTTATCTTTTGGGAAATGTTAGAATATAGCGATTCCTCTGCTCATATTCTTTTGTTCAATTGTTACTAACTTACTAGACAATTCCAACATGTTCTTATCCATTAAGTGTGCTTTATCAGCTATCATTATTACTTTTAATACATAAAATATAAATCATGCATGAAGCTTTCCAAATACTAATTAATTAATTAATTAAATTAAAAGCAAAAAATGGAACTTTTTTACGTCCTTTTCTATTACTAATTGCCTAATTGAAAGAAGTATTATTGGAAGAGATGATGAAGCTTATTAAATTTCAAATAAAATTAATATGTATATAATGATCATGATATATCCTAATTAACAAAAGCCCATTTAGGGCCCAAATGCAGGCATGGGCTGATTTTTTAAGAATTGCTTAAATAGAAGTAATGCAAGTCGAGGCTGAGTCAGGGGAACCTCATGTCCTGCTCCCCTCACTGTCACATAGGTCAAGCCCTTATAACCTTGGGTCCAACCTCCGACCTATAAAAAATCAATCCAACAAATAAATCAAACTTAAGCCAATAATTAATAACCACAAATCAAATAATTATAATTATAATTTAATTTAATTTCCTACTAATACTAACCTGTTGTTGATCATCATACCAAGCACGCCATTTTGTTTGGGTCTTGAGCTTTAAAGCATTGATGGAGTTTCTAGTTGCAGTTAGTGGCAAAATTGCATCTGTGTCACCACTGTTCACATAGAACACAAATTAATTAATTCATTAATTATTTAGCCTGTATGTTATGAAGGATGGTCACTGACACGGATACAGGACACGATATAAACACCGACACTACGACGCGAGAAAATTAAAAATTATAGGACGCAGACAGGACATGTATATGTATGTATATTAATATATATTATATAAATATATCATTCATAATAATAATTAAATAATAATTTGAAACGTCAATTTTAAATTGAGTTTAATTTTTATAAATATTTTTAGCAACTATAATTTACGTTAAATATCTTTTTGGCACCAATAATTCCTTAAAATTATGACCAAAAAAGCAGGACACATAAGGTAGTGAATCGAACACGTGTTATATGAGTTAGTGTCCGTCGAGTGTTGATGTCGGAAACAACTCTAACACAGACGCAAAATAAAAAATGAATTATCCGTGCTTCATAGCTTGTGTGTGATTTTTGGCTTTTTCTTATAATACCTAAATAGATAGAAATTGTACTAAACTAAAGAATCTGTGTAAAAATATGATTGAATTGATCGAACGGTGTTCTTTAAACCAATTAATTTTACCTGAAAACCCATATCCTAATACCAGCTGCAATAAGTTCTTTGAAGATTGGCAACATGGATTTAGGAGAATCGCTCCAATTTCCCCTAACTATATTACTGCAAAAAAAAAAAAAGATTAATAGAATAATTAATATCATATTATCCACAAGCAGGATACCTATTTAATTAATTCTCAGTCAAGGTAACAAATTATTTAAGGACCATCATATGAGAAAATGTCCATTAATGTATAGGGTACCCTACCTGCAAGTCACCCAACGATGAGGAATCCGAGTGGTGTTTGCATGAAGAGCCTTTTGCACTCCAGGCCTATTCATGTACTCTTTTGTAAATCCCACCACACACTCATCATTTCCTCTGAATTTCCATGGCTATAAAACCAACAATAACATATCATTTTAGTCCACTCTTTTTTTTCTTCTAGATGTCTCGTTAGTGTATGCAACATAAGAAATTACGAAAAATAAAAAAACAAATGAAATACAGTTGACCAGCTCAATGCATTTTAGATTACATTTTAGATTAGGAGAGTATATTGTTTCATCTATTCATGTAACTTCTCTATTTATTTTTTAAGCAGGAGATTGATTTCATTCAAATACTATTTGAGTTTTTTTTTTATCAGCATAGTTTATTATTTTTCAACTTCCGATTTAAAGTTTCTTACTATTAAAGTACAGCGAATAACTTTTCACTAAGCAGGAAAACACTACTACAAGATTAATCCACCACCCTTTGAAATCTCAAATCTCAATCTCAAGATCAATCAAGTACGTACGTACTAAACGTATAAAGGCAGCATAATCACATGTAAAGCAGACTATAATTAAAAGGCTCATGATCAATTAATCCTTAATTAATTAATCAAATTTTATTATAACTTTGTCCTTAACTATACTTCCTCCATCATATTATAAATGTCAAATTAACAGAAAATACACGTATCAAGAAATTTTTAATAAAAGACTAATTGATCTCTCGAAAAATGAAAAAAAAACTCTAATTACTTTTCATATTAACCAATAAAAAAATAGATATTAATGGGTAGTTACTCTATATTTTCAACTACTATTTTAAAAAATGTAATTGAACAATCTTTTAAAATTATTTTTTTCTTCAAATAAATCATCAATAAAATATCGGAGGGAGTAATTAAGATAAACTTGTTTGATCCAAGAAAAATTACCAGTGGATGCTTTAGATTATGTCTAAGACTAGTAGTACCGGCTTCTGTGCAAGGGCCGCTATAAATGCTATAAGGATCAATATCGCCAAATTCTGAAAAAGCATTTTCCAGAGCAGAATTACAATTTTCTTTTGGGAACAAGAATGTGTCATTTGAGCAGTACTTCTTCAGATCTTGATACGTTGAATCTGATATCAATCCATGGCTCCACCAGTACTCGTGCGTCCCCACATTATCATGGTAATCATCAATTAGTGGATTGCCTAACTACAAATTACAAAATTAATTAGTGATTAAGATCATGCTAATTGACATAATTCTTAATTAATTGAGGCAAAAGATTGGCTAATTAATTAATTACCAGAAACCCTTTGAAATTGATGACAGGATTCTTCATTCCCTTATTTTTCCGGGCTATGATCTGTGATAACTCTGGTATGTAATGACCTGGACACAAAATATGTTCGAACATAATTAGTATTCTGCTCCAAGTACAGAGAGAATACCTTAAGAACTCGAATAGGGAAAAAAACTAACCTGCATAGCTTTCTCCAGCAATATAAAAAGGCCTGTGCTTGTATTGACTGAACCTATCAAACCAGTTAATGAGGAATGTGTATGCATCTTTAGCTGCATTTTCCAAATTATACAACAAAAAATTTAGTTAGTTAAGGTCGGCGATAAAACTTTTTAACAAATAACAATTTACGAAATCAATTCTCTCCGTTTCGAAATACCTGTTTTTTTGTCACCTACGGTGTATATATCCGATGAAGAATTAGAATAGGAAAATCCAACTCCCGCCGGCGAATCAAGAAACAACAAATTTGCCACTACAACAACCAGAAAGTGATCACCAACTCTACATTAGTTTTCTATTAAAATCAACTTCTTTAAACTTGTAAGCTACTACTAATGCTCATTGCCTTACCTTTATTCCAAGCATAAGGATTCAAATACAGAGTTTTCCCATCGGGCCGGACTCGAAAAGGGCCAACCTCCTCGGACGCGCCGTAGGCGATGGAGGAGCAACCCGGCCCGCCATTAAGCCACAAGATAAGAGGCTTCGAGTTGGGTCTGACCGATTTGGGGGCCTCGATCAGCCAGTAAAACAGAGCTCGGCCCGCGTTCGGGTCCACCGTAATGTAGCCAGAGTATTGAGAGAAGTTCAAACTTGGTGGTTGCCCCGGCAGCTTCAAAATCCTGTCCCTCTCTTGCTCTTTAAGGTGGACATTGGTGGCGGCCGAGGTAGCAGCATTGATAGTAGAAAGCAACAGAATGACAAAATTCAAGTAATGGAGGAAAGAGCAAGACAAGGGTTTATTAATGCCCATTAAATTTCCAGAATTTAGCAATCAAAACTCGAAAGCCTCTCCTCCAATGAGCAATATGGGTTTTGGACAGGTTGGGGTGAGATTTATTTATTGGTTTGAGGATTGACTTGGTGCCCTTTTTAGTTGTCCAAGTGTACAGTTAAAGGAATGTGCCTTGTTTTCAAGATATGTAGCAATATGTTGTCCAAAATGTACTCTTTTTTATTTTTATTTTTTGTTGTCTAATACTCTTTTTAGTCGTGACAAAACTCGAACGAAAAAAAAAATCGTGTTAAAAAAATTTATTTATTTTAATATCTGGATAATGTCCGAATGAGAATAATTTTATAACTAAAAAGAACAGATAGATGATACTACCAAACCATTGAACAAAAATTACCCATCGCTTCGTATGCTCATTCTTTTCTGGTGGGCAGTTGACATAACACACAGAATTAAGTAAACACCTCACCATCCAAAGAAAATGTTGCAACTTTTTTGGATTGAATAATATTGTTTAACCACATAGTGCTTTTGATGCTTTGCCCCAAATGTATAAACACTATCACCTAAACAGTTTGAAATTAATGAATTATAATGTATAGTTAATTATATTAGATTTTTTAAGTCAAACTATATGTAATGGGACTAAGTCACTTTCACATTTTCAGACCGGAATCCTTAATTTTTATTAGAAAATCAAAAGAAAAACTACATGTATTATTAAGAAGGTTACTTAAGTTTATGAGATAACTTGCCGTGAATGAGTATGAAACAAGATAATGTAATGATATGATCGTGGAAGATGATTGGAGTGAGCTGGATCAAGATCCACCGCATGTTGATTTGACCACGCAAGAGGCTATTTTTTTGTTAAAAATGTTTTATGGCATTGATGAATTAAAGGGTGCATTGTCCAATAAGTAACAAGCACGTGGGGGATTATGATATTAATCTGCACCGTCAGATACATATATATGATTGCTTAATCTGGCAATGGCTGGATCTTGGATTATGGGATGTGTTTCTTGGATCGGAAGATCATGAAGCAAGGACTGAGGACAGCACGCCTGCCCAAATTTTTTATTTTTAATTTGAAAGTTGGATGTATTTTTCATTCAATTGGCGGGGACATATATAATATATCCATGACCATGCACTTTCTTTGATTTCTTTTATTTTTTTATAATTTGGGTTGTCTCCTTATTGCTCTCCATTTTATTTTATTTTATTTTATTTTGTTTTGGTATAACTCTCCATTTTGTTTTAAGTGCAAGACATTAACCATTTCATTAAATCTATGAAACATACCAGTATGAAAGAATAATAACATGCAAATCAATAAACTGGTGGTACTTATAATTAAACAAGTAGAGGAGTGCTATGCATTATATGTCCTAATCTCCTATCTTACATTTCTAACTATTATGGAAAAATGTACTATAAAACTTGTAAGTAGATAAGTCATCAAGTGATATATGTGGTATGCTTTGAAATTGTAGGTTCGAGTTAACGAAGACTTATAAATTGAATGAGTAAGTTAAAAAGGATAGTATAAGCTTATTTATATAAGTAATTTTTAAAAAATAAAAAAATACAGACTATAGTACAAAGTAGGAGTGCAAATTTAGTTTCAGATCCGTAGACCTGTCCTGTTAGTCTCGGCTTAAACGGGACCGTGACAACATTTAGACAGACTCCAGACTCGTCAGATCTGTCCAGTCTAAAAAAAATAAACAAGTATAAGTTTTATCTATCATCGAATTGTTATCAAAGTTTATGGTTTTATTTATGGTCATGAGCCCTTCTAAAGCCTTCGTTTTTCCTAAAATTATTACCTGTTTGAAGGTCATGGTTGAAATAATGGTTATGAACCGTCTCATGAACCCTTCATTTTATTTATAAAATATAAAAATTAAAAATTAAAACTGAGTTCATTTAGCCGAATCTGGTATCAATTCTTAATCAAAAGATACGTCAGCTCATTGATAAAGTTTGTTTTGGTTTTCTAAGTCAAGAGTGTTTAGATTTTACGTCGAATATAAAACGCCGAGACCGGCAGGGTCGTAACGTCTCCGACGGAGACGGACCTTAGCCTGGATTCAATAGACGACGAGGCTTTCATATCAAGGTGGGGTCCAGTTGATGAATATAATAAAACTCAAAAACAAGGTAGGACTTTGACCGAGCGCAATTTCATGGGAAATTTACAGAATCCTTGACTGAAGTTGATATTCCCTCTAGTTGGAATTAACTGTGTTTCTCGCATCCCAATATTCAGTAGGGAACGCATATTTAGGAAGTCGGATGACTCAGTATTTGACCCCAAAAAAATCCGTGCTTTTTTTCTACCGTACCTTAATCCTTAACGTACTTCCTAGACAAAATTAGGGGTAAAATTATCTCAAATAGTGAGTCTGCCGACCGTTTTAAGTTACGTGCCGAAACAGTAAAAGCAAACCCTAAAACGACGTTTAATACCAACCGGAGGGAGTAATAAATTGCGAGTAATTGCCTTGCGGCCTTGCCCAATGCAGGTGTTTGGTACTTTTAAAAAGGATTACGTGACAACGGGCTCAGGCCCGCAGCTTATTGGGCCATAAGAAAGCTCTATTTGAAGGGATTTTATATCATTTACCAGTATTATTCACTATTTTTTTTCCCGCTCTACGTGTATCCTTTCTGCACTTTTAATAGAGAATTAATTTTATTTGTGTATGTCGAGTTCTAAAAAGATTGGTAATGTCAGTTTGATTTTTTAATTTTCGAGCTTGAACTTAAAATTTGAGTTAAAAGTGAATATATTTCTTACCATCCCCGACAGAAGGAAAAAAAAGAAGAAGATTTTTCTCATATCAGTCCCTTAAGTTTTTGTAATTTTTTTTTAAAATATTATATTCAGCCTTATTTATATAAATAATTTTTAAAAAATAAATAAATACAGACTATAGTACAAAATAAGAGTGACAATTTAGTTTCAGACCGTAAACCTGTCATGTTAGTCTTGGCTTAGACGGGACAGTGACAAAATTTAGACAAACCCAAGACAGACCCCAGACCCATCAGATCTATCCCGTCTAAAAATAAGAAGCAAGTATAAGTTTTTTTTGACTTGGTTTTATCTATCAACAAATTGCTATCAAAATTTATGGTTTTGTTTACGGTTATGAGCCCCTCTAAAATTTTTGTTTTTCCTAAAATTATTACTTGTCTGAAGGTCATGGTTGGAGTAATGGTCACGAACCGTCCCATGAACCCTTCATTTTATTTGTAAAATATAAAATTTAAAATTTAAAATTAAAATTTAAAATCGAATTCAATTTAGCCGAGTCTAGTCTCAGACCCATATAATTTGACGAGTCGAAATTATAACTCATTTGGCAGTCTCGTTTAGACCCAAAATCCGGACTCGTGGTCCCATTTTGCCCTGCCTAGTAGAATGTCGAAAACAATCTCTACCTTTTTTCTTCTTCTTTTGAAGCCACACTCTCTACCTTTTGTGTTTAATGTTTTAAAATAAAATATAGAGATTAGTGAAAAACAAATAAATAAACAGATTTTGTTTACCCGTAAATCCAATCAATCTTGCGGCTCACAATGAAACACGCTGGACCAAGCCCAAAAACGGGGCAAAGCAATAAAGGGTTTTGCGAAATGCATGCTGTCTTGGTCATCATGGGCCCACGAAGAATAAATTAAACTATTACTATTATTTTGAGAAAAAAATATTTATTATTATTTGATTATTCTGGAGTGCATTGTAAATTCTTTCATCAAACAGTTTTTTAACAGAGTTTTAAATGTTTGATGATGCTTATAAAATACTCCCTCCTTTAAAAAAAAATCATTTTAGAGTTTTTTTTACACATTAAAGTAGCATTAATCACGATTCTTAAATTATTTTAGTAGATTAAACTATAAATTAGCCGGTGCACATTGAAAATGTTTTATTAAAGGAATGACAAGATTTACGAATCACCTAGAAAGTAGTGAAATGATATTTTTTTCACTTGAACATCATTCTTTTTAAAGGGAGGGAGTAAAAGCAACACATGCCAATTAAAATTGAATGTAAATTGATTACAAAATAAATAGAACTCTACAAGTTTTGATTAAAAAGCAACTAAAATAAAACAAATTGGTACTCTATAATAAACTATAAAGAATATAATTAGGTTTCTCAAACACAAGAATAATGATGATACACTTGGGTTCTTGAGGCAAGAATGTCAAGAAGAACTGATGCTTTTCTTTCTCTTTATTCTGTTTGTTTAATGCTTGCTGCTGCTTGCTGTAGTGTATATGAACAATTCTTGTTTATAACCTCTGCTAAATAAATCTTAACTTGGTAATTTTAGGTCGGCATGGACTTGTTCTCCAGAAAAGATCTGAAAAGAATGAAACCTTGTCTTGGGCGATGAAGAGGAACCTCATGCCCTGCTCCTCTTATTGTCACCAATGTCAGCCCTTTGTATACTTGGCTCCATCCACCAACCTACACATACACACCACAAATGACAAATCAACCAACATTTTGCATTTATGCCACTAAAAAAGTAATAATCTCTTTTTCATGATGGCATTTTTATTGCACGAACAAAATCTCTAAATCCCACATTTACTTTGTCTAATTAATCTTAATTACCACTCTTTTGGTAATATTTATCTATTACGTACGTACATCAAGGGTATTCATATACCTTCTTTTTTATAATATAAAGTACCAGTAATATATGTATGGGACCCATTAATTTTACTGGTAATTTACGCTGTAGAAATGGAAGCGATATGACACAATGTTCGAAAGATTTTCTTATTAATGCATAAGTTAATTGCGAAAACCGAACATATAGAGAGGTTAAAAGTTTGTTATTTTTTTTTTCAATTTTTTTTGGTAGACTTCATATGACTATGAGTAGTAACTCACCTTTCCATTGTCGTACCAAGGATACCAATTGGTAATGGTTGGTAATTTTAGGGCATCAATAGAGTAGCGGGTTGCAGTGACCGGCACCACTGCATCAGTGTCTCCACTGCACAAAAACAATTGTTAGATTAGACCCACAAATTCATTACTACTATTACTACTGGTACACGCCAATGCATAAGAGCCCAAAAACCAACCATTAATGAAAGGAAATGGTACTAATATTAGTAATTTTATTTTCTCGCACTTATTTAAACATTATCGAACTTAAAAAAAAAATTTAATACTACTAATTAGTACCGCAGAGTAGTATAGAACCCCAAATTTGAAACATTAAACAGAACACTAATTAATTAACAAAGTATAGATTGTTTTGGACCTGGAAAATAGATTTTGGACTGATACTATTTCATTACATAATTGAACTCTCTCTTTCTGCCGTCGCTGTCACAACTTGTATTTAATGTCCTCTTCTCGAATAGGTCAAGAAAAGATGGACCATGAGGTCCATGACTTTCACATACTTCTGCCAAAAAACGCAGCACGTGGGACAGATGCACTTACTATTCCTGCCAGTGCAGAAAGAAGACCGTTCCTTTCTCATCCCACGTAAATAAATCCAAAATCGTCACAATATCAACCACTCCTTCCATTCCAATGAGTGAATAGGTGAGATTTAAAAGGCGAAATTATTAAATATTGTCCCGTCCACTCATATTTATTGCTATAAATATATAAATATAGACTTTTAGTTTAAAAAATAAATAAATTAAGTAAATTTTATATTTGTATCTCCATCGAGAATATCTAATAATTTTTCTATTTATAGGCATTAAAAAAATGAAAGTTCGACGTAGTAACATTTTAGTTTAATGGACTAAAAAGATTTGACATTTTATACGTTGGTATACTTCCACTGCCGTAAGATTTTAGACCCTGAAGTTGACGTGTCTTGTTAAAAATTAAAAAAAATCACTGTTCCTAAGCATGCCTGAGTTGCAATAAATGAAACTTCTAAGAAGGTGCTGCACTACCTATCAACCACCATTATCATTGCATTCAAGTATTCAAACAGCTAGCAATGGTTGACCTTTTTGTAGGAAAAATGAGGGAGAGGAAAAGGAAAAAGGAAACCAACCTGAAAACCCAAATCTTGAGGCCACCAGCAATGAGTTCTTTGTATATAGGAAGCATAGACAGTGGAGAATCTGTCCAGTTATTCCCAAGAAGATCACTGTAGAAAATAAAACAGTAATTCAGCCAAAAACAATTCAGTAACAAAGTTAATTAGTTTCACTGATCAGATAAAAAAAAAGTTAGTGAAAAAAGATCCAGACCTGCATGTATCCCATGGATAAGGAATCCCAGTTACATTTGCATGGAGTGCTTTCTGAACTTCTGGATGATTGAAGTACACTTTTGCATACCTATCAGTGCATGGATCATATGCTCTTGACATCCATGGCTGAATTTAATTTTCCAAGTAATTAATTAACTGAAAACAGTTAGTAGTAATTTTTCTCTTAATTCTTTATTAATCTAACAGTAATCAAAGGGTCAAGACCCACTTCTCATCTTGCAACATCATTCAGCACAGTAAAACTTGGCAACCGATACCCTATTGGTATTTTTTGCTACCGACAGACAACCATTAGGTTACGTGGCCATTGACAATCTTAATCGAGTTGACAACTAATTAGGAAGCAGAAGATTTAGGGATAGGAGCTTACATAATGACCCTTCCTGCGCTTAAACGACGCAGCATCAAGGCAAGGCTTAGTGTAAATGCTGTAAGGATCAATGTTCCCTGTCTCACCATCTGCAAGTCTAAGAGTCTTCAAGCAATCCTTTGATGGGTGCTCAGATGACCCAGAATTACAGGCTATCCTTAGAGCTCTGTAGGTAGAATCTGAGATCAATCCATGAGTCCACCAATACTCAAATGTCCCAACGTAATCATGGTAATCATCAGTCACAGCATTACCCACCTAAAAAAGTTAAAAAACGAAGGTGAGACTTGAATCCGAGTTTGCTGGTACTTTATCGATCAGCAGACAATCACGAGACAACATAAATCTTAATTATGAATTCTTACCATAAATCCCTTAAAGTTGATTACAGGGTTCTGGATTCCCTTGTTCTTCTGATAGACTATTTGAGACAATTGAGGTACATAGTGACCTGAGATCAATTTTTTTTTTTTTTTTAAGTTGGTTTCTTTTCATTGAAAGAATTTAAGTGTCAAATCCACAAAGTTAAGAACTGTGGTATTGAGAAATTAACCTGCATAGCTTTCTCCTGCAATGTAGAAATCTCTATGTTTGTACTGTGGAAACCTTTCAAACCAGTTGACTAGAAATGCATATGCATCTTCAGCTATAAAATTGCAGAAAAAAGAGATTCCAGATAAACATTCTTGAATCATATGTAATTGCTGAAAATAAAAACAGAATTCTACTAAAAAATAAAGCAAATTACCAGTTGTCTGATCACCCATTGAGTACAAATCTGATGTTGTGTTTGTATATGAAAAACCAACACCAGCTGGCGATTCAAGGAACAGTATATTTGCCACTGCCAAACACACCACATTCAAAATTAGCACGTTATAAAGAGGAAAAAGTAGAAAAAAGACAGCTAGCAGGAAAACAGAGTGTTCAAAACTTACATTTATTCCAAGAATAGGGATTGAAGTAGAGAGTTTTCCCATCTGGCCTAATGCGAAAAGGACCGATTTCCTCTGCTGCTCCATAAGCAACAGAGGAGCAACCAGGTCCTCCATTGAGCCACAACACAAGTGGTCTTGACTCAGCTCCTCGGCTCTCCGGAGACTCAACCAGCCAGTAAAACAATGCCCTCCCTGCTTGCTGGTTCACTGTCACATAACCTGAATATTGATTGAAATCTACATTTTCTGGCTGTCCTGGCAAGACGTCGATTTTGTCTGTAGCCTGATCTTGAAGAAGAGGAGAGGATATACAAGAATGTATAGAAAGTGACAACAGAAGTGAGAAAACAAAGACTATAGCAGGATCCATTAATTGGTCAACCAATCAAAACCCAGAAACACAAATCCCAAAAGATTTCTGGGTTTTTCAACAAGTCACTTAAAAGATTGTTTCTTAAACCAAAAAACTTATCTCCAAGATTAAGCTTTTGTCAACAAGACTTGAATGTATGATTGAGACAGATGGGAATTGCATAAAAAAATTGGAAATTTGGTAAAAACAAACAAAACCCAGATAAGATATGCTCTGGTTGCAAGAAACTTATCAAAAAAATGAAACCCAGATCCCAAAATGTGACTGGGGTTTTGAAACCAAGAAGCTAAGAAATGGGGACAGGAAGAAAGGTATATATATATATATATAATGAAGAGGAAGATGAAGCAATTAATTCAGAATTCCAATCATTTGTGTATTAGTTGTGGTGTGAATACAAGTAGCTAGCTAGCTTGAGTCCATTAATTAGAGCTAGAGGCTAAGTGTTCATCTTCATGCAATCATTAAAAGCAAGAACTTTTTCTTCTTTTGTTAATTCTGTTGCTTGTGTTTGGTTGTATCGTACTTGTTGTAGTTGACTGGCAAATTGGCAATAGGCAACTGGCCACATGGGCTATGTTCTAAATACCGAAAGCTTTTGGATTTAAAAATAAAAAAGAAGAGAAATTATCTGTATGAGCCAAAACCAAAAAGGTTAATTGCTTTCCTACTGAATCTTGATGACAGAGAGAACGAAGCAAGCACAAATACTATTTGTCATCATTAAAAATGATGGAAGAAGAAGCTTCATGTCAATATTAAAATAAAATTGGTAGTTCTAATTCTAACTTCTAAAGCTTTGAATGAAAGGACGAGAGTACAAACAGAGGATAGGAAGAGATAATGATTCTAATACAAATTCAAATACTATAAAGAATTGAAAAACACCGTGTACAAAATACACCTAACTCGGTTGATGCCTGAAGTAATTTAAGTTATTTTTACCTGAATTTTTTTTTCTGGAGTAAGGAAAACCACAAATGTGATGTGAATATACAAAGTGATTTAAAGCATACTAGTTTGCTTTTGATAAACTACAGAAAGAATTTTTTTTAAAAAAAAAAAGGAAAAAGGAAAAATAAAGAGAGAAATAGAGGGTAGATTGAAGAAAAGAATATTTACTTCAATTGACAAGTTTAAACTTTATACTCTCTTTATGAGATTATAAATTTAATCGATAGTGAACATAAAATAATAATATTTTTAAATTTTAAACCTTTCTGGTAAAAAAAGAAGAAAAAATAAAGTTTACTGCACATATATAATGAATTACTGCTCCCGGTACTTATATCATCTCGGCTAATTATGAGTAGATAATTGAAACTCAAAATAATTAAAAGTGAACTAGCTCACTAACCCTGGACTTAAAGACTTTTTTTTGTCCCAGTAGTAATGTCTATTTTTTATTTTATTTTTTTGGAACATTGGCAATGAGTTAAAACTGATTGATTGGTTGGTTGATTTGAGAATATTTAATTGATGGCTAGAATAGTCAACAAGCAGCCAAGAAAACAGAGCTATGAAAAGTACCCATATCCAATTAAACACCCATATCTAATTAATTAGATGGGTATAGGTATTATTAAATGAGTTACTTAAAATTTTAAATGGGTTAAACTAAAATAAATGGGTTTAATTGGGTTTGGGTATGGGTACCCAATGGGTACTCAATTAAACCCAACCAACCATACACCCCTCCTTCTCTTCTCTCTCTCAACTTTTTTTATTTTACAAATTCAATTTTTTTACTCTATATAATAAATAAAATAAATTAAAAACTACAACAACGTAATCTCTATCTCAAGATGAGTAATTCTATATCCACTTTTCTTATTTTCTTTAATCTTTTAAAAATAAATTTTATACTTTTCAATCACTCATGGTTTTCTTCTTCAAAACATGAAAAAATCATAACTATCTAGAAATTTCATAACTATTCTTATAATTAATATTAAATTATTAATGTTAAAATAAATATATAAAATTAAATAAT
>NBIL01109319.1:0-20294 GCA_002752925.1 Viola pubescens var. scabriuscula | reverse complement strand
ATTCACAGGTAAGGCTGAAGCTAGCTTGCCAAACCCCTGTCTCACTATTCTCTTACACTGTTCACTGACTTTGGCATCGGAGTGTCTACGCCGGAGACCCCCTCCGGCTCTTTGCAGGTACCACGAACGGCCAACCAGAGGACGAGCGGGCCCCCACCTACTACCAAATCCTCGCTTCCAGATCTCCATCCCTCATAGGAATATCAATGGTGTGGCAGATTCTATCACTCATCTCAACAGGGTGAAGGAGTATGTCAGAATTCAGACCCATAGAGAGGAGGCGTTATGCCAAATCTTTATTTTAACCCTTTCCAAGACAGCCAGGGAGTGGTTTGAAGGACTACCGCCGGACTCCATTGATGGCTTCCCGTAATTGGAAAAGAGATTCCTGAACAGGTTCAACACCTCCATTCCCTTGAGGAAATCTTCCGTTGCTCTGCTCGACATACTACGGAAGCCAGATGAGTCTCTAAGAGATTACTTAAATCGGTTTAACATGGAAATGACCATGATCCTGGAAGTAACGATAGACTTCGTGGTGGAAGCGATGAAGAGAAATTGCAGATATGGCAAGTTAAAAGACATTTTGCTGGTAGATCCCCCGCAGACCTTGGATCTTTTGTGGATCAAGGCCCACAACTATGCCAGAGTAGAGGAGGTGGATCATCAGTGAAAGGGTCAAAAATAGTGCAAGCCGTAAGAATCAATCATGAAGGAGCCAGCACCCTGGAAGAGCAAACAAAGAAATCTTAGAATGACTCCCCTATTGATCTCAAGAGACGAAATCCTAACGGTAATTGAGGATCAAAAGTTATCAATCTAGTATCCCAAATCAAAGCTCGGAGTCCCTTTGGGACCATATAAAGATTTATATTGCCCCTTACATCAAGCACGAGGGCATGACATTGAAGATTGCCGTCATTTGCGAGCGGCCATCAAAATTGATAAAGGAGGGATACTTATGAGTGGAACCATGGATGGCCTCCGCGAATGATTTTTCGATAATCCACACAACGTGCGGATGATATTCCGATAATCCACATAACGTCACTTGGATCGACGAGTAACTAAATCCGAATGGGATCTCCTAGTCAAGGAAGGAGAAATCCGATTAGACCCTAACTCAGACCAAGAAGATCCTTAACAAGTGGTCCAGATGCATGCTGGGATTGGTTGGTACTTGGCCTAACATCCCGGGCAAATTAACATGAGCTTCAGGCACTAGCCTTCCGAATCTCCATTCATAATTGACATCTGAAGGGAGATTATTGACTGCTCAAGCGCATTCTTTCGCGTCATATGGCAACGCTCCAGCAACATAAAGGCTCTTCCAGCCAACAGAAGTCAATCTTTCCCTATTCATATCCGTCATGCGATACAAATGAACTAGCCCTGACGCAACGTCTTTGGCTAATTTCCTTGAAGTCATCTATGTCGTTATCAGCATGACGGACTGTATTAACTCAAATCATATCTACACATCTAAGTCCTAGTGTTACAAGACTTTAAGGCTTCGTGAAAGAAGTGGGATATAGTCTCGTCTTGCTTAACACCTGGAAGATATTGCGGATGAGCACATCAGACTTGATCATCTCCAATAGTAGATGGATGATCCTATCAGAGAAGGTAGAAGATTTCGTTATATCGATCAGAGCAAGGCACTACCTTGAAGGAGATACTGGACTCGACAGCGTCAGCTCAGTTGGAAGAGAAAGTAGGAGAATCTGGTTTGGAGAATAATGCGGTCCCAATACACCCATCTCCAGCCATTAAATATAATGCGAAGAACGTGATGTTCTACTACTAAACATCCTCGCACTCCTCTTTGTCATTCCTCAACAACCTTTCAGTAAACTTCTCTATCAAGACGCCCCTTCACTTACCTCACCACTATGCTTGATCACCATCAGCTCCGAAATCATGCAAACTAACAATTGCGTAAAGGATCCTAACGAGAGATTCAACATACTCAGTACCCAATCGGGTAATCAGAGTTATTGGAAGAAAAACCTATCACATGGAGGAACCTAACGGTATCCCGATAACTCTTGGAAGCTTACAAATTTAAAAGTTATTTCCATTCCAAAGGGCATATATTGTTTATATTTTCCGTATGAATACTAATACTGTGGATGTAAGTTTTAAACACCGAACCACAATAAAAAAAGAGATTATATACATGCAAATCCCTTTGATATTTTACAGATTGCACTATGTGTACATATACACCTCAAAGCAATGCAATCGACATTATAAGGCAGCGTGCTACTATAATCCATCGTTGTCTATTAGGCGAAAATATGGTAGCGGGTATGGTTCACCACAATCCATCGTCATCTTGCAAATGATTAAATGGTATATCCATTGAATCGTAGTGGACGCAAACCGCCAAAATCCATAGAATGGTAGTGGACACATCAACCTACCGGCAACGTGCCACCATAATCCATCGTTGTCTTTTCAGCAGGCAATTAAATGGTATATCCATAGAATGGTAGTGGACGCAAACTGCCAAAATCCTGGTAGTGGACACATCAACCTGCCATAAAATGTCATCAACATCCTCCTATGCACGTAAGTCCATTCGCATCAGACGGATGGCAAGGCTAGGGTTTCAACATCCACCTAAGCTCATAAGACCGCAAGAATCAGATGGTGCCAAAGCTTAGAGAAAATTCCACTTAAGTGATACGAGCACGGCTGCTCCAGCTCGTATCCACATCAAGGACCACTCGAGGCTCGTCACACGAGCTCATGGGATGGTCGGGCAACACATGAGAGGCCACGCACCAAGGCCCGTGTGAGCCCTAGCAAGCCATGAGGCGTGCCGCACCAAGCCCACGGTGCCTTTTGGAGCCTTCGGCCAAGCCCTTCCTCAAGGCCTCTCCAAGCCTTCCAAGGCCGACCATCAAGCCCCTTTGTCCAAGGGTGTTTAAGGGTTTTCYCTTGTAAATAAGCTCTAGTATAAATTGAAGGACTTATCTTCATTTTAGTCTTGTCTTTGTTTTTGTGTTAATCAATCAAAAGACCAAACTTTAGCTTAGCATTTAGGGTTCTTGGAACCGGGCCTATTAGAGATGAAATCCATCTATTAATCCTTTTTAGTCTTGAGTAAGTTGGTGATTAATAGAATCATCAAGGGTCATTCAAACTTGGGTTAAGATCCTCATATTTCATTGAAGTTTATGAGTTATATTGCTTGTTCTTACATCAATTCCTTTTCCTAATTCCTCCATAGTTTCCGCTGCACTTCCTCAACCTCCTTGAGACGTTATCTTCTCCATACTTCATCAACATTTTGGCCATCAGGTCCCCAATCCAAGCAGCACCAAACTCCAACCGTCTAAAGGCTAGATCTCCACCCATTCAAGCACCTAAGCCTTCCCTCCTTAGAAGTTAGGTCATATCATTAAGCTCCTAAGACCATTCGAATCGGACGATGGCAGAGCGCCTAAGCTCCTAAGACTATTCGAATCGGACGATGGCAGAACACCTAGGCTTCTAATCCCATTCCGAAATCAAACGGTGGTAAGGCTTAGGAGTATGAATCATTTTTTTCTCCAAGCCCATTCCGAAATCAAACGGTGGTAAGGCTTAGGAGTATGAATCAATCTTTTCTCCAAGCCCATTCCGAAATCAAACGGTGGTAAGGCTTATGAGTATGAATCAATCTTTCTTCCAAGCCCATTCCGAAATCAAATGGTGGTAAGGCTTAGGAGTATGAATCAATCTTTTCTCCAAGCCCATTTCCGAAATCAAACAGTGGTAAGGCTTAGAAGTATGAATTAATCTTTCTTCAAGCCCATTCCAAAATCAAATGGTAGTAAGGCTTAGGAGTATGAATCAATCTTTCTTCCAAGCCCATTCCGAAATCAAACGGTGGTAAGGCTTAAGAGTATGAATCAATTTTTTCTCCAAGCCCATTCCGAAATCAAACAGTGGTAAGGCTTAGGAGTATGAATTAATCCTTCCTCCAAGCTCATTCTGAAATCAAACGGTGGTAAGGCTTAGGAGTATGAATTAATCTTTCCTCCAACCCCATTCTGAAATCATACTGTGGTAAGGCTTAGGAGTATGAATTAATCTTTTCTCCAAGACTATTCCGAAATCAAACGGTGGTAAGGCTTAGGAGTATAAATCAATCTTTCCTCCAAGCCCATTCCAAATCAAACAGTGGCAAGGTTAAAAAGAGAATAATTATCATCAACACAGGTTTGTCAATACAGAATTTCTCTATCATCAGGAAATCAAACGACTGAGTTTTCCTTGACTATTCTTACTACAAAGCCCAAGCGGAGTGATAATGTGTGTTTTATGCGTGTTTTCCCCTCCATTATCACCTTGATTTATGGCATGATATTGCTAATTTGCTTCCATTTCCATCTTTATTGCAGATCTAGGCCAAAAAGGGAAAATATACGAAAACACATACTTTCTAGGCGATTTATGCGGATTTCAAGCTTCAAGACTTACATCGGGGTCAAGACACCAAGATAGCTATCGAGGCCTTGACGTGGATTCCATCATAGAGCCCTCGATGAGCTAAAAGTGCTATTTCCATGTGTCCACTTGGCTAAGCTTCCACGTGTCCCCTCTGATGCTTTTCAGAGAGTTCTGCACTTATCCCAAAAGATATCTTTCTCCGCCATTTCTGGGACCTTTCCGCTTTATGCTTTATGCTTTAGGGAGCATGGTCTCCTTGTGTTGTACTTGCTTGAGCTGGAATTTTATCCCTTTGTTGGGCTACTAGGATATTTATGTTGGTGATAGTTAGGGTTTAGAAAGAAGTTTTTGGAGACTCTAGTTGATCTCTCTAGTTTTAGTTCTCCTCTTGGGATTTTTTCTCCCCATTTTTCTCTCTAGCCGCAGGGCTTCAAGCCGTCTAATTAACAATCCGGAGCTTTGCTCTGACCGGTATTAATCAAGCTTTCTTTCCTTTATCTCTTCTTTACTTGTTATGCTTTCTAGATCTATTACTTGTCTATTCTCCAGCATGAGTAGCTAAATCCCTTATTCTTAGCAAAGGTATTTCGCGGGTTGCATGGGTAGTTAAGAGGCCAAAACTTGCTTAGTATGTTCTTAATGTGGTATTCGCTTGCATGTCATTTTCTTTCCATTTTCATTTAGGGTGATTAGAAGCTTGACCAACTCCTAGTTTTCCTTTGTGATTATTGTCATCCTTGTAGCAATAACAAAATGTGAGGTTATAGGGAATAGTAGACACCTAGACCGGAGTCATCATGTAGTTTTGTCCAATCCGGCTAGGGCAAGTAACCGACTAGGGTGGTGCCGCGAGCCTAACAAACTGAGAGGTATCTTGCCCTAGACGTGTCTTTCCTCTTCTCTATGGGCACTTCGAGCTTAGCTGATACGATCCTAGTTGCGTAGGACATGTAGCACGTAATTTTGATCATTGTTCAAGGGAAGGATTTCATTGCCGGAATAATTAACTCGACGAGTACGAGCTTTGACCTCTTAGCTAACCTATGCTAAGCAACCTAATCGATTTCAAGTCAAGGATCTTGTATCGAGTTCTTAAACCTAGACTCAACCTAAGCCAAAAGACACAATAAGGTGCAAATTTTGGTTTTACTTGTAACGACTAGAGCTTGCGGACGACTAGAAGAAACAAGGTTCAAACATGTGAACAATTGGGCAGAAATCTCATAAGAGTTTTATCAAAATATCAGCCAACCTTTCAAAAGTGGCTATCGTTTGTTTAAATAGGTACTAGCACGCCTAAACCTAATTCAAATAGACATAGGACTTCTAATTAGATAAAGACGCTTATTAATTTAAATAACAACTAACTAATAGCTAACTAAGTCCATAAAAAGGAAAAAAGAAGTACACGCGGCCCTCACACGTGTTTAGACACGAGATGCGCATGTAGGCCGAGACTCCTAGCGCCGCACGGACAAGACTCCTAACGCCGCTCGGACACTTCGCAACTCCGATTAGGGTTTGCTATATCTCCCAAACGCCTCTTGCATTCTTGCTGAAACTTGGACACAATCTCCCGGACGTGTTGCAGTACACGTCGAACTCAAAAGGTGGTGAAGAACGCTCCATCTACGCGTCGATCTGTTGCCCAGCAGATTCACCATTGTTCGTCGTGATGGTAACTAGGTTTACCACTCGCGGCACCTTCTCTTGAAGTACTTCCTCCTTAATTTCCATCTCGCGCTTCAACTCCTTGTGAATGAGGGACGACAATCTATCTTGAATCTTTCTAGCTCTTGCACGCGTCATGGGACCGACTGTTGGTAAAGGCACATCGATGCATGGATTCGCATCATTACCTCCCATTTCGAAAGGATTCGTCCTCTAATCCAAAACAACATCATCACCCACGCCATAGTCATCACCTACATGAAATAAAGTCAAGTCAGAAATGTTGAAAGTAGAACTAATTGAACCATACACACTAGGTAAATCAAGTTTATAAGCGTTGTTGTTGATCTTAGCAACAATCTGAAATGGTCCATCGCCTCGTGGTGCCATCTTGCCACGACATTGTGTAGGAAACCTCTTCTTGCGCAAGTGTAACCACACACAGTCATCGACATTGAAGGATAACAACGTCCTCCCATCGTTCCAATTTTTAGCAAACTTCTCATTCATGCGCTAAATGTTTAGCTTTGCCTTGACATGGAGCCGCTTCACTAAATCAGCTTTCTGTGCACCATCTAAACTTGTAACATCACTCAAAGGTAAAGGAGTTAAATCCAAAGGAGTTCTAGGATTAAAACCATACACAAGCTCAAAAGGTGAGTAATGAGTAGTAGAATGTATAGCACTGTTGTAAGAAAATTCAATAAACGACAATTGATCCACCCATATAGAAACATGCTTACGGACCAATGTTCTCAATAAAGTACCAAGCGTGCGGTTCACTACTTCTGTTTGTCCATCAATTTGAGGATGATAAGAAGTAGAATACAATAATTTCATACCAAGTTTCTTCCATAGAACGCCCAAAAAATGGCTAAAGAATTTGGCATCTCTATCACTCACAATAGAGAAAGGAATACCATGCAAACGTACTACTTCACAAAAGAATAAATCAGCAATTTGAGTAGCATCATAAGTAGTAGAACATGGAATAAAGTGAGACATGTTGGAAAATATATTGCTACCACTTAATTCATCAAACATATCATCTAAACGAGGTATAGGGTGGTGATACTTTACAGTGATTTTGTTGACTGCGTGACAGTCAACACACATGCGCTAAGTTCCATCTTTCTTCAGAACTAGGATCACAGGAACGACGCATGGGGATAAGCTTTCCCTCACGTATCCTTATTGAGCAGCTCGTCCACTTATCTTTGCAACTCCTTGGTCTCCTCCGGATTAGTTCTATAAGCCAGTCGATGTGGAATTGCGGAACCCGGTAAAAAATCTATTTGATGTTCAATGCCGCGAATTGGGGGTAACCTGGATGGCATCTCTTCGGGTAGAAAATCCTTGAACTCCTACAAAAGAGATGAGATACCAAGAGGAACTGAATTCAAAGGGTTAGGGTTGGACGTGTTTAAGCAAGAAGATCGAAATTGAAGCATGATTAGAGGTCGGCTTATGCCAGAACATTTTTTTGTAAAATCAAAGCTTTCCTCACTTCGCTCCCTTTGGAATATACACTCAATTTCTTTTTATTTGCCACTCCTTTTGATCTCTCAATGCCACTCTCAGCATGCTTACTCTTGTCATGCAAATGTTTTCCTCGCTTACACTCACCCTTTGCATGCTTACTCTTTTCATGCGAATGTTTTTGACACATACACTCGCCCTCTGCATGCTTACCTTTGTCATGCGATTGTTTTTTACTCAGACTCTCAAATCCTCTCTTTTTCTTTTCTACACTCAAACCTTCTTTTTCTCTCTCAATTCTTTTGGTGATCTCATATTCGGCATGTGACTTAGCTAGCCATTGTTGATCCTCAAATACTTCAGCCGGTGTTAAAGGCGCAAGGGTGAACTTTCGGCTATCCTTCACTAACTTGTAGTGATTGCTTTTCCCTTCATGGTTCGCCTCTCTATCAAACTGTCACGACCTCCTAAGTAGTATATGGCTGGCTTGCATATGTACTACATCACAAAGTACCTTATCCTTGTACTTCCCAATGGAGAAGTTCACTAGTACTTGCTTGGTCACTTTGATCTCACTACCGTCGGTCATCCATTGCAAAAGATATGGGCTTCATGGTTTGGAAACCCAACTTGTGAATCATTAACAAACTAGCATAATTGGTGTAGCTCCCGTTATCAATGATGATTGAACACCCCTTCTTATCAATTACACCACGAGTGTGAAACAAATTCTCCCGTTGCTCTTCATCACAAACTTCCGCTTTTTCTTGTGCGCTCAAGTTGCGACGCACCACAAGTAATTGATTTCGTGGGACCCCTTGGAGCTTATCATCTGAATCATGATCCTCCTCTTTATTACTACTGACTTCTTCATCTTCTTCTTCACCTTTTGACTCAGATACCATTCCCCTTCACAATCAATACTCGTTTATTGGGACACTGATCTTGCTTGTGCCCTCTCCTACTACACTTAAAACAAACAATGTCTTTAGTGGCTGGGCGGTTGGTCGGGGGTGTGTAGAGTTTGTGGTTTACCCACGGAGGTGTATTGGCACTAGTTGCTCCATTGGTTCCATAGGTGGAGGATGGAACCTTTGGTGTAGTAGCAACGCCTTTCTCTTCTTTAGTCCACGACTTCTTCCAAGTTGTAGACTTCGCAGTTGAAGAGTTCGAATTATTGAACGAAGCCTTTGACTTTCGGTGTCTTTCTATCTTTAGAGCCATGTGATACATCTCCTCTATAGTGTTGTATTGAGTAAGCTCCAAAGAATATGCTATCTACCGATTCAAGCCACTTAGAAAATGTGCCATCGTTGCTTCTAATGGCTTAACCACTCTTGCTTATGACAAAGCGATCTCCACAGCATTAAAGTATACACCGACACTATTACTTCCCTGCGTCAATGTTTGCAATCGGTGATGAAGTTCCCGATTGAAATGGATAGGAACAAATCGATGACGCATCACTCTTTTCATCTCATCCCAAGTCTGAATAGCTGCATCTCTCATTCGGGTCCTATTATGATGCAGTTGATCCCACCAATGAATGGCATATCCACTGAACTCCACGGCTGCCAACTTCACCTTCTTGTCCTCGGAATAGTTGTGACAAAGGAAAATTGCCTCAACTTTCATTTCCCACGCCAAATAAGTGTCTGGGTCATCCACCCCGTCAAACGGTGGTATTTTCAATTTGATGCTTCCCAAATTAGCATCTACTCTCTCTTCTGCCCTAGGCCTTCGTCGTTCATATCTACCATTCCTCACATAATCATGGTCATCAAATTCAGGCTCTTCTTCCCACTCGGCATCATCCACTCGCCCTTCATGCCTAGCTTGGCGCATAGGATGATTGCGCAAAGGTACATTTCTAGGGTTAGGGTTTGCACGTCTCTGGTCATACGCATCTCTTGGAACACCCTCCCTCGCATTACCCTCGGCTCCCTCAGTTTCCTCTAGTGGCGGTGGTACATCATTCATAAAATTAGGGTTTTGAGGATGACGATCAATAGGAACCGATGCGTGTGAACTAGTTGCGCCATTAGGGTTATGTGCTCTCGGCTCTTCAACCCTAGCCAATCGTGCATTCATCTCTTGAAGTTGAGCAGTAATGCTCTCAAGGACTGTTCTAACATCTGGTCCGTCCACTTAATTCGATGCTTTATCCGACATCCTGTATTACCTAAAAACTCACAACACGAACAGAAGTGTAAAATTGCACTAAACCTAGCACACCCTCACGTGTTTACACTCGTGTTTAACTCTCTAATAATCTCACCCAAATTCACTCAGAAATCCCTACAATTGTCAAGTGTTAGTTATACTCAAGGATAAGAATAACGCTTCCAAGAAGACTCGCAAGGACAACTAGCTTCAAAATAATTGTGGATATCAAATAATTGATTAGTTTCAAGGAACAATCAACCAAACAATTACTCAATGGAGTAGAGAACAAATGAATAGGAATCAATAATAAGCTCAAAGATAAATGAATTACTCAAGCAAATTTCGTAAGGAACGAATTGACTCTTAAGTGTATTAACTTTTCCAATCTTGAGCTTCTGATCAATCTCTAATGTAGGGTTTCACAATTCAACCCCGTCTTGCTATTTCTTTTCTTTGCAAATACTTCAATTCTTTTGTATTTGATCAAACACAATCTTTTCTTTTGATTTTTTTTTTTTTGTTTTTTTTTTTTAACTAATAGCTCAATAAAACAAGACTCTTTTGTGTTTTTGTGACTCTATTGTTGATAGAAAATTGACTGGAATTACACCTGATGAAAACGCAATTGTTGAGCTGACACTAGCTCGACTCAACGATACTCACGTAACAAACAAGCACTCAAAGAGATCGGACTTAGAATGGGAGTAGAAGAAGAGACCGATCTCATCAAAGAAAACAAGAAACCAAAAAGGAATACCTTACCAATCTTGAACGCCTTTGCTCCTCTACCAACTGATACGATCCTAGTTGCGTAGGACACGTAGCACGTAATTTCGATCGTTTTCCAAGGGAAGGATTTCATTGCGGAAATAATTAACTCGAAGAGTACGAGCTTAGACCTCTTAGCTAACCTATGCTAAGCAACGTAATGGATTTCAAGTCAAGGATCTTGTATTGAGTTCTTAAACCTAGACTCAACCTATGAGAATCAACCTAAGCCAAACGACACAATAAGGTGCAAATTCGGGTTTTACTTGTGACGACTAGAGCTTGCGGACTACTAAAAGAAACAAGGTTCAAACACGTGAACAATTGGGCAGAAATCTCACAAGATTTTTATCAAAATATCAGCCAACCTTTCAAAAGTGGCTATCATTTGTTTAAATAGGTACTAGCATGCCTAAACCTAATTCAAATAGACATAGGACTTCTAATTAGATAAATACGCTAATTAATTTAAATAAAAACTAACTAATAGATAACTAAGTCCATAAAAAGGAAACAAGAAGTCCACGCGGCCCTCACACTTATTCGGACACAAGATGCGCATGTAGGTTGAGACTCCTAGCGCCGCTCGGATTAAGGTTTGCGATATCTCCCAAACACCTCGTGTGTTCTTGATAAAACTTGGACACAATCTCCTGGATGTGTTGCAGTACATGTCCAACTCAAAAGGTGGTAAAGATCGCTCCATCTACACGTCGATCTGTTGCCCAGCAGATTCATCATTGTACGCCGTGATGGTAACTAGGTTTACCACTCGCGCACCTTCTCTTGAAGTACTTCCTCCTCAATTTCCATCTCATGCTTCAGCTCCTTGTGAATGAGGGACAACAATCTGTCTTGAAGCTTTCTAAATCTTGTACGCGTCATGGGACCGACTGGTGGTAAAGGCACGTCGATGCGTGGATTCGCATCATTAGCCTCCCCGCTTCGTGCTAGTGAGACGCCGAAGTGTAAAGGTTGCTTCTTGACCAGTGAGAAAAAGAGGCAGCTAGGGGGATGGCGAAGCATCAAGGCCACCTCATATGTGAGAACGGGGGGGTAGCTTCTCTTAAGAAGGAAAGTAGGGGGTTTCCGGGAGACTTGGCCCCTATAGCACGTCTATTGCATGAGAATAGAATATTTGTGCACTGATGACTAACGAGCCCTCGAGGCAACCCAAGAATGACCTTTGCTAAGATATCTCCTCCTCTGATTTATTATCTTTACCTGTCTACTGTCCACTTGCTCTGCTCTTTATTCTTACTTTCAGTATTGTTTGTTTGTCGTGCCCTCGATTACTGTCTTTATTAGTTAGAATTGTTAGGTCATATCTCTGCCTTGGTTAACTTATTTAGCCAATTACTCCCCCTCCCCCCCTTTGTGTTACGTTCTTGTGCATTTGTTCCAAGTCATACATTTAATGCTAGATTTCATTCCTTCCAATCCCTGTGTTCGACGGTGTTACCGCTATATATAAATTAATTGTGCATCTTGGCATCAGGTTTTCTTTAGTATTTTTCACGTATTTCGATAACGCATCACGGAGCAAAGGACATTCCTTTGTTTTGTTTTTATTTTTCGTTTGGGTATTATACTATATATGTTATATATTATACTACTATCTTTTTTGCATCTCTATGATAGCTAACGACGCAGGTTATTCAAATTTGCAACTGCAACAAAATACTTATAGAAAGAAAAGTTCAGTTAGCAAAAATCCATACGGCATCTACAATATCAAAAGGAAAGGAAAAATCAAAAGCATCATACAACTAAGCTATTCTACTAAAGGAGAAGGTGGCCGTGGAGGTTGACCTTCCGGAAGTGGAGGTTGTTCTTCCAAGGCTAGAGGTTGCTCTTCCAGGACTGGAGGTTGTTCTTCAAGGGCCAAAAGCTCATCTTCATTCGCTCCTTCACTGTCAGATAGTGCGCTGAATTGATTTTCATCAAGCGCATCAACTCTCTCTCCGACAAGGGAAGCAAGGGCTACCAGATCAAAGTTGTCTAACCTACAATAGGCCATGAACCCTTCTATCACATCCTTCATGATCACATCCTTCCACTAGTCTATCCTCTTCGGAACTTGGCCCAAGTCATTGCTTAGCACGGAAAATCTTTCTCCCTCAGCCACCAGCTCCGACTACAATTGACCTAAGGTAGAAGACTTCTCCTTTTCAGCCAATAGTTCCACTTCCAGCTTCTCCTTGTAGGCTGATAGCTCATTCATTTTGGCCTTCTCAGCATCCCTCTCTTGGCGGGACACTTCCAGCTCGGCCGGACATTCATTTAGCTCCATCTGAGTTTGCACTTGAAGCTGGGCAGCGCCAAGTGACTCTTCTTGATGGGTTTTGAGATCATCCGCGAGACGAATGCACAATGCCCTTTCCTCCATTAAGCTACCAGTAACCTCCTGGAACTTCTCCGCGCTATATTCCGTTACATAATTAAACTCATTGAAGGTGGAGAAGAGGCTACTATGGACTTGCGTGTATTGGTAACTCAAGGGCATCTTCCGGAAGATTTCCCTATCTTCCGGAATAGTAGTCATCCCTGCCATGAGGGAGCTCATGAGAATCTGGCTGGCACTGGGCTCCTCTAACCCCAAAGCTCGGCAACCTCGATGACACAGGTCCTTTAAATCCAGACGGTGAGCAATCGAACCACTAGAACCTTCGGACAAAAGGGGCACATTGAGGTTGAAAGAGGGAAGGTGAATTTGGTTGTTGGGGAACAGTTGATGAGGAATTCTTGGCCCCAGCACAAAATAAAGAGGTACTGGGGTAAGAGAGAGAAAAGTTGCGGATGAAGGCGGACACGGCAAATCTTCTGGCCTAACTGCGTCATCAGGACAGTGGACAAAAATTGGAATGACCGGAAGGGGTTCTGATTGAGAAAAAGATGACGGCCCAGAAAGTACTTCGATAGGGACCACATTCGGGACGGCAGAGTCTTACACATCATCCTCAATTTCTACCACCACCGGAAGAGATTTTGTTACAAGCACTGGAGCATGCATAACGGGTAGGGAAGGTTGAATCCTTGCCTCAACAGAGGGATTCTTCGCAGTCCTCTTCCGTTTGCCGGTAACCTAGGAAGACAACCTCAGAAATTTACTCTCCATCTCAATTCCGGGAACGAAAGTGAAAGATCCGGAAGTTATTCTCTCTGTGTCGCCCGGATGAGGATCAACGCATGAACAAACTTCCTCTTCAAACTCAGCAGCCACTGACTCAACCTCTTGTTTAAATATCGCCTCACCTGGATGATCACTTGACATAAGAGGCTCCTTAACCTCGATTCCTGCCTCAACTACCTCCGCACCTTGATCTAGCTTTTCGATTGAGAGGGTAGTAGCGGAGCTGGAAGCGGGAGCCCGAGTGACCTTCGTATTCTTTCGAGAAGCTTTGACAAGCCTTCTCCTCTTGATAGGAGGAGTTTTAGCCTAACGGGTGGAGGGTGCAGATCTACTAGCTTTCTTCTTCAGAGAATCCGGTAACCAATCCGGTGCAATTACTATAAAATAACAATAGTGTCAAAAATTGAAAATTATAAAAGCCAAAGAAAGTAAATGGAAACTCACCAACTCGGCAATCCAATAACTGAGTACCGGTAGCGAAATTCTTGGTATGAAAAGGAGTGTGAACCGCCAGTAACTTATCAGCCTGGGCTTGTATTGTAGTTAAAGGGTTAACTGGATGTTCCCAGGATTTCTTAATAACCGACCGATTGAATCCCGATATCCATTGAGGGGTTGATGGCTCTATTAAAAAGAAACGGCCTTTCAAGTCGTGAACAGAAGACTCGATATTTTGGAAATTCTAGAGGAATGGATGGGCGTGGGAATCTCTCCACCGTGGAAAAATGGTCAATATACCCCTACGGACGTACAATTGAAAAAACATTCGGAAGAGAGTAACGAATGGGCGATGGATACCATTAATTTCACAGATCCTAAGGAAAGCGTAAATGCAAGACTAGGAGTTCGGAGAAATCTGGGCTGGGTTCAAAATATATAGGTTCAGTATGGTGCTTACCATTGAATGGAGAGGAAGGCGAAAGCCATATTGAAACATCCTAGTATACAGTACCCTCCAATTACGCACTGGATCGCTAGTTAACATAATGCATATAGGAGCTACTAAAATACCACACTGGTTTGGAAAGAAAGGCCCAAAAGCATATAATTCCGCCGTCAGAGCACCTATATCTGTTATTACAGTAGGCGTTTGCTCAATCGTCTTCTCATTTTAACCTTTGGGTTTAATTTGGGTATTGGAACGAGGCATGGCGTCTATCTATGATAGGAAAGCCAACACAACAAATAGAGAAAATGGTGCTGACGAGTACAGCACAAGAGATGGAAAATGATTAATTTGCCCAGAATCTGGTTTCCACAAGAACGTTGAAGACAGAAAATGATGAAGAAAGTATAGGAAAAGAAGCAGAATGCGAAATGAAGCAAGGTAGAATAAAGATGGGATTAACATGGAGCACTCATGCTCACTAGAAGACAACGACTATCAAAGCCAAAGTACAAAAGGCAATCTCCTTTTCCGTTAGTTTTTATTGCCTTCCCTGTTCTTTTTGCTTTCCATCTTCTCCAGCAAGCTCCTCCCCTCTGTAACTTATGTTTTCCAACATCAATGGCTCGATCCAAGTCCGCCGCAGCCAGAATCTAAAGAGCCACCACTCCGACAGAAATCCCAGCGCATCGCCGCCAGTAGCAAAGGCAAGATGCCTATAGTAACTCCCGCACCACGCTCTGCCAGAGCCTGCTCAGGCACCCCTATGCCCCTCACCCAGGTAACTCCTGATCTCTCTCTCTTGCATGGTTGGATTGATTTTCCTGATAAATACCATTTGGATAAACTTACTACTTTACATTGTCGTTGTGTGTCCCCTTGTGCTCGGTTGGATTATGAGCTTTTGGATAGGCTGGGAGTTGGCGCTAGTCCCAACAACCTTAACCTTAGTTGTGATGTCAAGAGCAAAACTCAGTCCCAACATATCCCCTTGCATAAACTGATCGTTGTAACTCAACTCTCCAAGAGTATCAACCGAAAGCATCGTGGGTGTCTCCATTAAGTGAATAAGTAGGATGGGTTCCCTTGTTGGAAAGACAAAGTTCGTGTATTAGTGAATTGAATAAAATAAAGTATATGTATGTCTAGCCTATGGTCTAGCTATCCTACTTTGTTTCAAAATTTAGTTTAATTCGTGATGGATTAATTATCTACAAAAATTAGTCGTGGTTACTGTATGATATTTCCAAGTTGAGTAGATGCGTGCGTTGGAAGAAGGTTTTATTTAAATCTAGTCCCTATAGAGGCAGCTTGAACTCAACCTCTAAGAAGGGAAAAAAAATGGTATCGTATCATTTTCTACAGTCCTAAATTTTAATCATATATGTATTGCAGAAACTTAAATCCTAAATTTCATATGAATGATGCATGATATGTAGGAAAATAGAAGAAGTAAAGGGTGAATTTAATAAAAGCAATAATGAGGAAAAATAAATTGAATGGAATATAAAATAAAATTGCGAGAAAAGGAGGATCATGGTAATAATGAAACAGATATACGATCATGATGCACATACTAGGGTGACTTCAACTACTTCTAACTGGCTGTAAAGCTCTCAGACGATACCAAAGATGGTCCCTCAGTAAATGGATACGTGATTGCCGGCCGAACCATAAAAAGCTCGTGGCGCTCACCCATTTAGGGGTTCAAGTCCGAGTTTGGGGTTGGTGAAAACTACCCAGGACACGTGCCCTAGGGCCTCACTACTACCCACCTAATCTTATTTGGGAAGGGCAAGGCATTTATGCGTATGAAAAGAAAAAAATTTATATCAAAGAAAGTAAATAGATAAATAAATAAACAAAAACAAAAACCTCTATTAAAGGATGTCTCACATAATGCAATCAAGTCGCCACATTATTTATTGCTAAAGGTTTAGGGAAACCTAAAGTCCAAAAAAAGGAAAGAAAATAAAATAAAAACTAAGGCACAAAAAGGGTCTCAACTCGAGAACTACGATTCGGGGTCTATTTATGGACTCGGGAAGGTGTTAGGCATATGAGTCTCATCCTAAAAAGGTTACCGGTTAAAAATTAGGTGTTTAAAAATCACATTTAAATAAACGAGTAAAGGGGCCCTGATGCGAACCCAAACCATAGCATCGCATCAACCGTACCTTTACTGCCCGCAGGACCAATGACTCGAGCGAGAGCCAAGAAGCTACAAGCTAAGTTATCCTCACTCATCTACAAGGAGCTGGAGCATGAGGATAACTTACAGTAGACCGTTCTACGCGAGAAGGCTCCGAGGCTCGTTACATTACTCATGGTCGCGCCAAGCGCACCCGATGAGTCCAAGAGAGCTATGTCCGATCCACCTTGGATCCAAGATGATTACAACCAGCCCTGAGTTAATACATGACTGATTGAGATGATACAAGGTTGCTGGTCGAGTTTCAAGCCCGTTGCATGAATAGAATGGACGCTACATCAAGTCCATGGTGAAGYCGCATGCTTGGAGGCGTTTGGGCCAAAACGCATGGGTCCATGCGTTTCCATGTGTGTTAACTTTATTCAAGTTATTTTAATTTAAATACTTTTTATTTTAATTTTTATTTAGTTTATTTAATAATTAGAATAATTGGTCGAATAGAAATCCTCTTTATATTTCGATTAGGGTTAGGCTTAGACTATTTAAAGAAGCCTTTTGGCAACATTGTAAGGTTCCGACTTTTTACCAAAAATTAAGACTTTGTCTTGTGAGTTTATTCTCCAAACCGTTCATGCATGAACCTTGAATTCCATTGAGTCTGAACACTCGATTGATTGTCAAGTAAAAGTCAAAAGTTCATCTCTTAGGAGTGTATTCACAGGATCAATATAGGTCTAGAATTCGATCCAAGAACCCTCATCTTGTATCGATTAGGAGTGCTAACACAGGTTATTAGTAGGTCTAAGTTTGACAAGAAGAGTTATTATCATTCCTCATTCGAAATACAGACTTGAACTAGATCAAATCGTTGACATGCGCATCTTAGGTAACTAGGATTGTATCAGTTGGTAGCGGAATACAAGGCGTTCAAGTATGGTAACTATCCTTGCTGTATTTATTTTGTTTTCAATTGTTGAGATTGATTCTTCTTCCACCCGATCTAAATCAATCTCCTTGTATGTCGTTTGTTAGTTGTTTGTGAGTCAAGTCGATCTAGGGTTCTAGATCTTGTGTGGCGTCTTTGTGTGTGCAAATTGTGGTTGCAGTTTGTGTGTCTTTACTTCAATTATAAAAAAAAACTACAAAGAGAGTCTTTCCTTTAATTGCTATTTGATTTCGTTCATAAGTTAAAAACAAAAAACAAAAAAAAGAGAGAAAAGAACGATCAGTAGAAAATAAAACAGAACTGCTAAGTGAAAGAAAATAAAATAAAAGATAGAAGAAGGAGTTCTAGACTCGTTGCAAAAAGAATCACTCAATTTGGTGATCGGAGTTGAAAGATATCAAGTTTGAAAGTTGCAAACCCTAAATTGCGCCTACACACACACATTCACGGATTTGTGAACTATTTGAGTCCTTTTGAGTCAATTTGAGCATTCTTTGATTCCTATAAATTGCCTTCTAAACCAGTAAGATTTTTCTAGTTAATTGATCTTTGCAGCTAGTCCATTATCTTACATCCAAACTTATTTCTGAGCTAGTTGTCTTTGTAGTCTTCGTTGGTAGCTTTCTTCAAAACTCTTGAGTCACTAATGTTTGCGCTTAAACAATTTGTAGGACATAGTTTGTGAGTGATTTTGTGAGATTATTAGAGAGATAAACACGAGAGTAAATACGAGAGGGAGTGCTAAGATTAGTACAATTTTACATTGTTTGCTAGTGTTGTGTATTTCAGGATTTACATATGTCAGATCATTCGTCAAACGAAGTGAATGGCCCCAAGGGAGTACAGGTGCTCGAGTCAATTCCCGAATAGCTTGCAGCAATGAACACTCTCCAAGCTGCCATGGATGCTCGTCAATTAGCTATGAAGGTTGAGATAAGGAATGTCTCAAAAAAAGTGGATGAGACCCGCGTAGCACCTCTAATGAATTTCGCAGCAAATCACAATGTCGTCGGTAGTTCCCATGCAGCAAAGGCTGAACACAAGCAACCTCTCATTGATGGTTTGACTGCTAGTGACAGTGAGGAAGGTGAAGGTTTGGCACCTAGGAGAATACCCCGAGGTGAGCGTCACGAAGTTTACAATCCTATTCCCGAACTTCCTGCGCGTAGGTGTCAAACACCGCAAGAACGCCTAGCAGGGCAAGAACGTCAGACACCTGAACCTCGAGGGCACCGTGATTAGTGGCTTGATGGTAGTGATATTGAAGTGCATGAGCCAAGGGTCAGGCGTGGTGATAGACAGAATAGGCGTGGTGAGGAGGAAAGGGTTGATGCTAATCTCGTAAGTATCAAGATGAAAATCCCACCGTTTGAGGGAAAGGATGATCCGGATGTGTACTTGGAATGGGAAAGAAAGGTCACCTCGATCTTTCTTTGCCATAATTATTCGGAGAGTAAGAAGGTGAGATTGGCAGCAGTTGAGTTCAGTGGATACGTGGTACATTGGTTGGATTCAGTGATCTGAAAGCGAGAAACAACGAGAAACTTTCCATTCTAAAAATAAAATTTAAACTAACTTTTGATACTAGTTGGGCTCTCACTGTCTCTATATTAACAGAGAATTTCTTGGTTATTTCTCATTCACAATTAAAAAAAATATCCACCATGAAGAAAAGTAACACTTCTTTGAAATACAAGTCTGGTGTTTTGGTTGTTTCAACAGGCAACACTTATTTTGATTCAATTGTTCACAAGATTGTTTACCATGGAGAATCAGAGTTTGAAGCTATCAAGAATCATTAAGCCGAACATGAGGCCCAAACTCACGCTCTTTCCAGACAATACTTCGATTTGCTTCAAGAAATCAAACGAGAGAAACAGAGAGGTAAGGAATTGGATGAATCGATTAAAAATATTTGGGAGATGGTCTATTAGGTAAACCACTTAAAGATCTTAATTCAGAAGAGTTAGATACATTGAAAATGTTGTTGGTAGAACTTAAAGGGGATATACACAAACAACTAGAGAAACTCTTGTCCCATAATTCTAATCCAATGGCATCCTCTTCAACTAATATTGAAGCTATTGGTCACTTGAAAAGTGTTGACACATTTGAGAATTAGCTAGTGCCTTTACAAAATTCTAAAAACTTAATGTAATAAATGTTGAACTTTTACAAAAGTTCATTAAGAAATGATACTATATCATTAAATAAACTAGTGCCTTTTATTTCTAGGATGAAATTCTTTCGTTATTTATTCCCGAAGTTATATATTGATGACCTTTCTCCACCCCACTAATACAGTTTGAAATTAGCTCATTTTGAATAAAAAAAAAACAATTTTCTACTCATTTTTACAAGAATTAAGCACATTGATTGATTCATGCTTTTGATATATTTATAGCTAATTATTATCAATGACTCTATTATTAACATTAATTTTAATTTCCTAATACATTGGAAATGATAATGGGTGTTTTTTTTTTTTTTTNGGTTTGGGTGTTTTTTTTATCCAACAGGGGACCAAATGGGTACCAAAATCTGACTAGGAGTGAGCCGGTACCAAAATTTGGTACCGGAGTCATTCTGACAGTAGGGCCCACCCACTGTCAGCTCCTATTAAAAAAAAAATGATGTGGCCTATTGGCAG